>JAHZMX010005975.1:0-41944 GCA_027743895.1 Seira musarum | reverse complement strand
CTGTGAGAAATTATCTGGAATCTGGATGTAGCCTTTGATATTACCTACATATATTTATCAAAACAATACGACATGTATTTCGATTAAATTGAAGTTCAGTTCTATCTAACCCAAACCTAGCCCAACAATGATACGTGGTATACAAAATGGATGTTGCCGATTACTGATTACCTTGTTCCACTGCATGATGTGCATCTCTAGTGCTTTCAAATTGAACAAGTCTTATGAAGTCACCTTTGCAGAGGTTATTTAAGTAATGGCAGCTCAACAATGACAAGTCACACTCATTCCCTGAGCTGATATTTACATTTTCTCCAAATAAATTCGCTTGTGAGCATTCGATCTGCCAATTAATTACTTCATGATTCACTACGCCAATCGGTGTGAATTTCGGTTCCACGCCTATTAGTTGCAACTGATATGCCGAATGCGGGTGGACAACTAATTAAACCGGTGGACACCTTTACTCAACCTCAAATCGCGCAGGTTAGAAATACATACAATTCTAATTTCATTTAAACAATGAATTCTTTCATTTTCAAATGCCTACAATATTTGTGATTAATTTTTTCCCTGCAATAGCTCCCTCAGCAGCAACTGGCTCAAGTTATCCCCTTCCGGATAAATTCTAATTACATTGTCAAACGGCAATTATGTAACAAAATGAATAGCTAGCAAACGGTTCAGATAGCAGGCTCTCAAGCAATCATAGCACCAGCGGGACATTTTCTTGTGGCCCAGAATGTCATGCAAGCCACGAACATATTAGAGAACGCAAATACACTCGTTGCAGCCGCAGGTAAGAAATAATTTGCAGTATTCCACTATTATAAATTTGAAATTGATTTTAAGGATGCACACGATTTATTTATTTAATAAATAATTAATTAATAATTGTTAATAATTTGCATCCAGCTGGACAAAATGTCGTGCGTGATGTAGGAATTCAAACCCAACAACTACTTCAGTTCCGAATTCGGCAGACTTCACTCTTTCTCCTTAGCTGGCTCCGAACGTGGGAACCTGTCTTGTACTAGTCCAATGATCCTGTAACAACTGTAGTTATCCATCTGATACTTCGTGCACCACCGTTGTACTACCTTCTTGTCTGGAGTTACATTACCGTGCTTCAGCAAGTACTTTCTAGTCTCAGCTCTTAGCTTTCTAATGTTTTCCGCTTCGTTCAAGTTGTATGGTTTTCCGTCTTTATCACGCCAACTTTTTATGATTGTTACCATGTGTGATACAATACGCTCCTCTTTTTCTGAGAGAATTGGAACTCTTTTTCCTGGAGCTACAAAAATGTTATGATATAAATATATTATAATAAATAAAAAATATTGAAGCAAGAGAACAACCAAATGCTAGGCTACCTTTTCCTTCGATTAATCGAGTTTTGACTTTTTTACGTAGTCCACAGACTTGGGAGTATTCCAATCGAACATAGTCTGCTATTTTCTGAATCCAAAAAGGTCCAAACGGCATACTTTTATGTAACACAGATTTCACAAGGTCAAATTGTTTTCGTTTTGTCAGGGGTATATCTGGTTAAATAAGAAACCAATAATTACGTAGTATATTATATCAATTAAATCAATAAATAAAAACAATAATTTCTTTATATGTGTTACATTTATAAATAGTACTAACCTAGAGATCCAAAATCATACACAGGGGAGTGTAAACCATGCCAATGACGTATCTTTCTTTTACATGTTGGCCCCGATTTCTTGATTTGCGCTATTAATTCGTTCGCAATTTTCATGTCAGCGTCGTCAATTTTTTCAACTTTAAAGTTTGGTACAATTGTTTCTATAATAGATATGGAAATGTAAGACAAGAAATACGTATAAATTTCTTCTGAATATTAAGAAACAATAGTGATATTATTTAATGTGTGTATTACTTACCAGGGTTGTTACCATTTGGTTTGAAGGAACATACGTAGTTATATGTGCAGCCAAGTTTTTTGGAAATTTTACGACACCAATCAGGATTGAGTACTGGGAATTGGCTAAATATGTATAATATTGCGTCTTTTTTAGTTCGGTTGGTTGCAGTTTGCTTCCTTCTATCATAAATTTGGGCCAGATTGGGAAATTGAGTGTTACATGGAAGTAAATCAGTTCTTAACGATGCTGTGATAGACGATGATGGTGAGGGTTCCTCAGGAAGCGAAGATTGAGTTGAGTCTGAGGATGACGATGTCTGTGATTGTTGAAATTGAGCTATCCAAGTTTTAATGTTTGAAATCAAAAAGGGTTGAATAAACACAAATTTTAGCTGTTTAGCTCTAATAATTTTTGTATCTGTACATTTTGTGCGCATTGAAGTCATTAGTGTAATGAATTTGTCGTCAGGAAACTGTAAAAGTTCTTTCAGTTTCAAGTCACATTCAACGTCCCATTTGAATTCAGTAAAGAGTTGTCGAAGGATGTACATCTTGTCAGTAAATGACAGCTTCTTAATAAATTCCTCTTCAACAGATCCGTACGTAACACTAGCTTTGTCAACCGATGAAGAACAAATAGATGAGTTGTGAGGTTCCGAACTGGAAAAGGTCTCCTCCTCATACGCCCCTTGCGTGTTACATTCTGGGATGATACGGCGTTTATCTGGGCTGTTATTTAGGTTTTCAATGTAACACTGGTTTTCTGCGTTAGCTTCTTCATATGAATTTGTTGTCGCTTCCTTTGTCCACTTGTTGGTGCATGCATTCAAAGTTGTTTGAGGTGCATTTGATTTTAAAGTTGGGCAGGTTAATTCTGTATATGTAACAATGGCTGCAGGCGGAGATGGGTCAGCAGTATCATCTTTTGGATCAGCTATCTTGAAAAAAGGCTCAGATGCGTCACTAACTGGCTCAGCAAAAGTGCTCGGTTTCAGGTAATCCAAATCTGAAGTATCCATCTCATTTAACGTACCACTGGGAAACGGCGCATGAGGATCCCATGAAGTGATTGTGATGGCTTCGCGTAATGAGCTTGCCAAACTCAACTGGCCATAACCACCATTTTCTTTGTCATCCTTGTTACATGTATCACTATTCTTAGCACCAAGTGTTACTGAAACTGAAGTTTCCTTTGCTTCAAGTTGAACAGCAACTTTGCTTTGCTCCACTTTTACTGATGCTGCTGATGGTGTTACATCTTGAGATCGAGAATGGGTATGATGATAAGCGTCCGAGGAAAGGTCCGTTGACAGGACAAGATTACTATCACTACTGCTACCACAGGCAAACGGCATGTTGAGATTCCATTGTCCAGTTGAAGCCTGGTGAGAGGGGTAAGGCGTTGGTTGATGATGGTACGCTGGAGCCGGAGGTGGATAAGCAAGTGGCTGAACATAGTGAACCGGTGCCGGAGGTGCGTAGACTGATTGCTGGAGGTAGTGGTTTGCAGGTGGGTAAGCTGAAGGCTGGAGGTGGTGGGCTGGTGGTGCGTAAGCTGGCGGATACAGTTGTGGAGGTTGATAGGCTGAGGGTTGGTGTGAGTAGACTGGAGGTGGTGCAGGTGCGTAAGCCACTGGCAAATGGGGATTGGTTGGTGGTGGTGGAGGTGGGACTGGGTGAATGTAAGACGACTGCTGGGGAAAGGACTCTTGGTACATGTAATAGTTCTGCGGAGTATATGGCATGTAACCGTACTGCTGCTGGTGAGACTGATTGTACTGATAATTATCATACTGATGATGATAATTATAGTTTTGTTGCTGTTGTCCATATGACATTGCTCCGTCAGGTCCTGTTTCTGACCACTGCAAACAAAATATCAGGAAATCAATAATGATACATTTATATTATTAATCAGTCACCAATCATCAATAAAAATAAAATGATGCATGAACGAAATCAAATTAATTGTTACATTTTGATTTGGCTCGCCACTCGACATTTTTGAAAACTTGACAAGTTTTATCACTTCTCTAATCAATTAATAACTAAACAGCACAATGGTTTATGATTTGATCAAATTTAATCAGTGTTACATTTAGTTTGCAATTGAAAATAAATATTCTTTGCGCTTCACGAAAAAATTCTTGTACAGTTGCACTAACTAAAATAAAAAGTGGAAGGCAAACGTAAATGCCTTTACGATGCACGCGGCAACACGTGTTTGCAAACTCGTGCTGAGGCTTTGTCTTTGTACGTGTTTTACATATACTTTGCATAGTGCATTTCAGTACTACAGAAAAAGCCGGTCAAAAACTCGTGGCACACGGAACACACGCATTTCGTATTGGTCATATGTAGCAATGCTTTCTTGCATCGAATAAAGTTTATTGCTCATTAACTTTTTCAATGTAACAAATCAGGTTTCTATAATGGCTTCTAAAGTTGACATGTTTGTGGCAGATAAGTGGCTGCCTGGATTATTTCAGAGATTTAAAAAGGAAGTAACACTTATCAAAGTTGAAGCGGAGAAACTCAACATCCCATTTGAGTCGTATCATCCGTATTACATTTTGGTGTACTCGTTCATCAAGGAGCTAATGTGCGAGGATGTCATCGTCAACGACAAGTTCTCCCGTGGGAGCTTCCACAAAATCTGGATGCTAGCCGAAGAGACAGATGATCTGAAGATAAGCCTCCAGAACCAGAACCTGCCATTGACAAAGTATGGAGTGGCTGTGAAGAATAAATGTAACACGTCCAATGTCTTCACCATGAATGTCTTCCAGTACGACAGGAATAAGAAGCGCCTTAATTTCATCGTGGAATCTATTCGAAATGAAGCAAAAGAAGGTGGAAAGTCAGAAATTGGTCTGATGGAAAGGGTGGCTTTCTTCTACAACACTCTTTGCTATCAGGACCCATGTGTTACATGTGACATGAATGACTTGTGGGCAAAACTAAATGAAGACCTCATCTGTAAGGATCCAACTAAAATCAATACCACCCTCCTGAGTCCATGCCTCTTGCCCGACATCACCCGCAGAACCTTCCAAACGAACATGAAGTGTTTCCTATGCATGTTTGGAACAGTCAATTACAACACTGAACCGGAATTTTACAGGCATACCCTCACCACCCACAACTCGTTTCGCATCCAATGTAAAACTAAGGAAGACTGTAAGGAGGTTGCTGTTAACCGGCTCCAACTCCAGAAGCACATCATGGAGCGACATGGAGATAAAAATGCAACAAAAGGTATGTACTGCAAGGGATGTGGGAAGCTTTATAACACACTTCTCCAGCTCATCGAATGCGAGGATAAGTGCGCGTCATCCCCTGGCGGTCTCCGAAGACTTACTCCTTACTACTGGGAAAAGTATTATTTTATCTGGTCGGATGTAACTCATGGTAAGTACAAAACAATTTATGTACATGAGTTTATTTTTCAATTAAATAATAAATGGCAAAATGTAACTTATTTTTATTTGGACTTCAGGAAACAAAATCTGGAGTTACTTTTTTGCAACCGACAAAAAGCCTCCTATGAGGAATGAGAACACGAAGGATGCACTAGAAGTCTCTAGCAACGAAGTCTTGCAGGAGGAGGTTGTGGATCAAAGTCTTTTCGATGTCTCATTTGGAAGCGACTTTGGTATGGCTGAGTTGATTTCCTCTACTATTATCTTTTATCATTAAACAATGTAACTCTTTTAATATGATCCTTTTTATGTTTATTTACTCAGATGATTCACAGAATTTAGTTATCACAGAGGTCAAGTCCATTGCTACTCCTGAAGAGCAGACGGAAAAGGAAAAGCAGGTGAAGGATGAAACTGAAGTCACTCCTCCTACATACACCCCCATTCCAGAAGTTGTTACATTTACTTCCGCCAGCTCAGCGCTATTATCCACCTCCATCAGGACGGTTGTTACATCCGCTTCCACCTCAAGTGAAACAGTCACAACTGCAGCAGCCGTCACATCTATGATTGCCAAAACAGCTGGAAGCTCTAAACGTATGGCCATATTTATCGTCACGTGAACTCACTGTTACATTCCATAAATTATCCGTTGCAGTGAATTACAGCTTATTATATTTAAATTATGTAGAACTGGCTGCAGACAATGACAAATCAAATGTAAAATCGCCACGAAGTAAATTAACCCGAAAGCGCAAGAGCAATGACAAGGACGACGCTGATGTTGATAATGGACCTGGAAAAAAAGAGAAGGAGGAGAAAAGTAAAGAAGACGGACCATTGTGCAAGCATGCTAGGGATTTGAAACGTGCTATGGATGAGCAACGAGATCTTTTCAAAAGTGAAGTTGCACGGATTGAATCAAAAATTGATAAAGTTATTTCAGTTGTGAACTTTATTAAGGAATTCATTAGAAAGTAGAAGTGTTACATTTTCACATATTTTCAAAAGCAATTTAATTACCAATACCGAAAATAATTGAACAAGATTTAAATTAAGCGCGTAATGTAACAAGGATAAAGTAACTGACTTATTCCACACTTATAATGTAACTGCTATTCCAAGTGCTATTACTTGCATTTAATTGATGAATGTGAATGTATTCCCAAATAAAATGATAAATTGTTTTACATAATGATAATGTGTCATCACCTTTTCAATGAGCACTATGAACGGCAAGAAAAATGTAAACTGTTTTATTCCTGCACCAATCATTTCTCATCTTTTTGATCTCCTTTCGCTTCCAATCCTCTATTGTCGATTTGATTATCCTCGTCTGTGATCGCTTCGTTATCTCGAGAACGATGATTCAGACGGATGAAGCAGGGTCCTGGCTAGAGCACATGGCAAGCACGCAGAGGAAGAAGCTCTGGATAATCTCCGAAACTCCACGGATGATGTGGCGGTATAAAGTGTTACATTACATAAATTGAAAAAATGGGTGATGGCCTAATTGCTGGTTTTGATTCCCTAAATACAATTAAAATGTGCCGTCCGTAGTTTGGAGGATGCGCGTAAATAAAACCATAATGTAACGCATTCAACGAGAGTCTTAGTTTTACATTTTTGATTTAATTAATGTAACAATGAAGGAGAAGAGAAATAATTACAACAATGTTATAAATATTGGAATAAATTAACAAAAAATTTGTCGAAATTAAAGGATTAAATTCAACGTCCACGGATACGGAGGGCCAGCCGCATGTCCGGAGCCATGATGGTGACGCGCTTGGCATGAACAGCACACAAGTTGGTGTCTTCAAAGAGACCAACCAAGTAGGCCTCCGCTGCTTCCTACAGGAATAATTAAATAAAAATTGTTTAGTGTTTTCGTCAAGTTACATTATACATAATTAAGATAAAATTTTGCACCATGAGCAGAAAAACATTCGTGTTACATGAAATTTAAAAACAAGACAGTACATAAGTACAATTTTTTTAGAGTTTAGCATCGGTTAAAATAAACTGTTATTGTGTATTTAGTCTTACCTATAGCGGCGGGCCTTCTTAACGCCACCCTCTCCATCCTTCTTGGCTCCCTTCTTCTTTGACTTGGGACATGGCTTTGTGGCAGGTGGTGGCATGGCCATGGCGTCCCGACTGGTCCCTGGGCGTTCCGAATCTTGGTTGCATCCAGCTGGGGTCTTGGCCTTTTTTGTCGAACTTTCTGGTTTCGACGACCGTTTTTTGGCACAATTTTTAGTGCGCGCCACGATTTTTAATGTAACTCTAATTAGACTTTTTCCCTTGAACACGTTTAATTAGTAATGGAAATGTAAAACTGAGAAAGATTCAAAATCGAAATCTAAAGAATCTCAATTAGGTGAACGACTACACTCGAACGAGTCGAAAATGGTAATGAGCGAAGTGTAGGCTCTGAATAGACTATTATAATGTCTTGGAGAAAGGAACAGGGGTTCCACGTGCCAGAAATACGTTCCGTGTCAGCACGTGTCAAAACGAAAATGTAAAGAAATGATGATGTGAGAAGATCCGTGTTTTATCTTGTCTAAGGTAAACTCAGAAAAAAACTAAGCGTTGGTAAAACTAAAACTAAAACGTGTTACTTTCTAGAAATGGATGCAATAAAAATAACTACACATTTTTAAATAAAAGCCTCCTTGTTTTTTATTATTACATATTGCCGCTATTCATTTCATGACATTAATTTATTACATGACAGGGAGGAGTAATCATATTTTATTAAACAAATGTAACAACCATTGGCAAAAAAAAATCATTGAGAAACAGAAAACGTTAGTGAAGGTGTTACATTTGATCGAAAACTACGATGACTAAAATTAATTTCAGTAAAAACGTCTATATTCATAATTGCCATTCAACTTGGCAAGCAAAACGTTGACAATCGACTTTAATTCGTTTCGAAGCACGGCGTTATTGTAGTCCATTAGAGATTGAAGATCAACACAAGTCATGATGGAGCGCAAAGGGATGGGCTCCATGTCCAGAGCGGCGTTGTTGTACATTTCCCTCAGGATATTGTCGAGCCGATCCAACATCCTACTCGTAATCTCGTTTCTAAAACCTTTGAACTCCACAAAGAGCACTCCGGTCATCCTCATATCATCGCAAACTACCAGCCGGACCTTTAATTTAAAATTGTTACATTTTTTTATACAACTCTATTTTGGAAAATGTAGTCGTAGTTGGAGTTGTTAGTGGTCATAGTCATTTTTAAATATACTCACCTCCTTGAAACAGTTCTTGGCCAGACAAGTAACTGCAATGAGAAGTCGGGTCGTCAGTGGACACTTGCACAAGAAGAGCGAGTCATTACGATCCAAGTTTTTGAGGTGCCGTGTCAACTTCAGGATCAGTTCTCGATGTAATTCCGTGTCACTCATATTAACCTTCACAAACGTCGATAAGTTCATGCAGTCCGTGAACAAAGTAACATTCTCAAACTAAAATGGAAAGGAAAAGATTTAATGTAACACTAAATTCACATTGTCATATTTTGTTTAATTTTACATTCGAGTTTTGCATTTTAACTTACATGGAGGTCAAAGTTATTAGCCAAGCATTCCCTTACATTATCACGAATGTGACTAATGCAACTCACTGGGACTCCAGTCTCGATTTCACCGGCGAATCCTCCAGTGGGGTACCACTCGGCAATCTGTCTGACCTTCTTGCGATCGTAGATGAGCCTGACGGACGCAAAGCGGGAGGACGTGATTGTCAGGGGCAAAGTCTCCCGAACCACTCTATCCACTTTTGAAGTATTGACCTAGTAAATAATAATAGTAGTTTTAGTGTTACATTTTCATCAAACACTGAAATGGCACATGTGAAGTCAAAAACAATAATCAAAATGTCAGTGTCTGTCTTACAAAATTAAAAAGCACATTCATCAAGACCGGAGGTGTAGTTGGATTGATGTAAGAAATTCGTAGTCGTGTCAAAACTGCTCCGGCTCTAATGAAATTCATGTGGGCTTCCGCAACGGAACGCTCCTGGAGTTCTTGGAGTTCTTCTGCGTCTCTCACTACTTGAGGCACAATCTAAAATAAAAAACAAATAAATACACAATAACACAATAAGCCTTCATTTAAGAGAAACTAAAAGTAACTCCTATCGCTTACCATGAATGTGTTCCAAACAGGAAAAATGTGAATAATGTAACTCAAAACCATAGTTATCCAGCTCTGTGCGGCTTCCGCTTGAATAAGTCCTCGTTCTTCCACTGGATTGTCTTCAAACGAGTCGGTGAAGGCAACAAGTCGATTTTCTTCCTGTCCCGACCATGCAGTAATCATTGTGGCAATATTTCTTACAACGTTGTCCGGCATGTCAGTAGCGGCCAGGAGCACTCGTCGATTAACGGTTTGCAAGTTGTGAACGATAGCACCTGCACACATGGAGGATAATTTTTTAAACATTACGTTTTGCTTGAACTAGAGTTACATGTTTTTTAAAAAAGTAACACTAGAATGGTCATTGTGGCTTACCAAAAAAGTTTGCTGAAAAGTCCGGGTAATGGATTTTTAAGAAATCCACTCCTACATAACCAGTACAGACGATGGTAGAAGGACGAATCCAGTTTTTTGAGGGCCGGGTGAAAACGATAGCAACTTTATCGAAAAGGCCAGCCAAAATTCCAGTAACACCAAGAGTGCAAGTATTGGATACATCTACGGCGCTCAGGATTAATGACCCTCCTTTGCGAAGGGACCAGATTCCAACAGCAATTTCCCCTGCCTCAGTGATGATTCCATGCTTTAATTCATTGGCAAATTCTCTCATGCCTTGACCTTCTCCCGCTCGCCTCAATTCTACTGGACTCAAGTCGGCAATCAGCAAATCCACCTTTGTGGCAAACTCGGTTTTGATATCCATCACGATTGATTTCACTTCTCGGTCTACTGGAATCCTTAAGTCGTCGCGTAGTCCAAATCTCCAGTTTTCTTGCTCTCGGAACAAGTTTTGATCAAAGACGACTTTATCCAATGATTTTGATTCCTTCCATGGATGAGAAGTCATAGCCTTCCACTTTAACTAAAAGAAAGGCAAAAACAAGAATTTAAATAATTAGTATTACATATGTAACAATTAAAATTCTAATTCTGAACTTAAACTTGTGGAAAGTTTTTTGTGTTACATGAAATAACTTACATTAAAGTTTCTGCGAGTCATGTCAAGAAACATTCTGGTGCCAGAGACGATTCCTCCAGACGGCGGACAAAGAAAACAAAGATTAAAAGTAACACTGTTATCTTCGGTCGCGGGGAAGAGGATGTCGGAAGTCGCCATCAAGACTTCGTAGATTCTTGCCGAGTCCATGTCCAGCAGATTGGTCTGGAACCTCTCGTTTATTGCAGCAGGGATTCGGCGCCAGGGATTCACTTCCTGGAAATGTTCTTCACGATCAGGACCGTTAATCGCAACGAGCAAATCCATTTGAGCTCGCAACACGTTAGCACAAGCATTCTCAATTTCCCGATTCTAAAATAAATGAGTCGTGTCAACATTTTAAATTGTTAAACCAAAGTGTTACATCTATATTTAAAAAGCCACATACCTGGAATTGCATTCCTCTGTAAAATAAGTTGGAAGGAATAGGCTGAACAATATCACCAACTGATTTAATGTAATGGACTTGGGTCACGTTTCCAGTTGATGCAATCATTCGGGCTGTAGGGTGGTTGTCCGCTTGGTTCTCTTCATCATCTTCCATTAAAAAAACATCTTCACGCTCCGCTTCTTCTTGACGGACCTCTGGAGCTTCCACTACTTCCGCAGCTGCCTCTTCAACTCCCACTTCTTGAACGGCGACCGGTTCTTCAACTACTTCCGGATCTGCCTCTTCAACTCCCACTTCCTCTTGAGGGACAGCAGGAGCTTCATCCACTTCTAGTGCTGGCTCTTCAGCTCCCCTTTCTTCTTGAGGGACAGCAGGAGCTTCATCCACTTCTAGTGCTGGCTCTTCAGCTCCCCCTTCTTCTTGAACGGCGACTACTTCCGGAGCGTGCTCCTGAACTTCCTCTACTTCCTGGGGAACGACTTGAGCTTTAAGTTGGATCTCAACGGTTTCCACATCTTGAGGAAAGACTTGAGAATCCTTCACAACAACTTCCGGTTCGTCCTTCCTAACTTGTGGAGCTGGCTGGGTAGGCAAAACCTCCGTAACACCTACATTATAAAAAATAGTGATGCTTTTAATGTAACACGAAATAAAAAACTTGAAAAGACAAAAACATAAACAGAGTTACATTTACCACAATCATTCTTGAAGTCAGTCTCGTACAAGTTACATAAATGTAACTCTGTGTCAAACATAGCCAGCTCAACCTCCGTCTCTGGAGCTGCAATAAAAATAGAGTTCTTTCAGCTTTAACAAAACTCAAAAGTGAGCAAGAAAGTAACACAACAATACTTAATAATTAGTGGTTACATACCCTTCTCCTCGGCACCTTCACCTCCTCCATGCGAAGACTCAATAATGTCAACAATGTCTCCGGCGATTTGGACGAGGAGACTCAACTCATTCACTGGTAATTCCTTACTGCAAACGGGAACATATGTAATGAAATCAGCGATGATTCCATCCAGGGACATGAGCATTGTACGAGCACTGCGAAGTAAGTCCAAAGTGTTTTTTCCAGCTAGAGTCGGGGCTTGAAGCGAATTCAGACACTCCACTCCTGAAACGCACAGCAGCGACAAATAGGTTTTTATATCCTCCATCGTTTCGCAACTGAAACCAAAAAAATAAATAAAAGAAAAATGTAACACTTTCCAGAGTTACATTGAACAATAAAATAACACCATATTTAATTAGCCAAAAAAGAAAGTTATTTATTTACTTACCCATTAACTTTTTTGAACCACTAGTTTTTCTCTTCAATGAAAAAAATATTATAATAAGAACTGACAAGTAACAAAGAGAAAATCTCCGTGGCTGTTCTTCCTTGCAAAGCTGCACTAAAACTGACGGTGGGAAACGAAAATCCACAATAAAAACAATATCAACAGCAGCAGTAGCTACGACAGCTTGACTCGTGATGCAAAGACAAGTTGACTCGAGTTTTGGTTTTTGCTACCGTGCCCAAACGACCAATACACACACGTGTTGAATTTGAAGAAGCAACTCGAGGAAATGACCAGAACATTTATCTAAAAACGTTTTTTTTTCTTCATACCTATTCAATGCTTTTGTTATTATCAGCAACGAAAAATCGTTGCTCTTCTTACATACACAATACTAAAAACTCTATGAGATTTTGAATGAGATGCATGAGTAAATGTAACGCGTGTATAGGCACTTCATTCATCATCATTCCTAAGACTTTTCGTTTGGAGTTTTAGTTCCACGAGTTTCATGTATGCATCATATACCCACTTTAACGTAACACAATGGTATTCATGTAACTCAAGGGATCGACTCGAGTCACGTAGACTTTTGTTATGCCTTAAGTGTTATTTTTTTCTCTTCGGCAGCTCCAGTCCCTCCTTTGATGAGTGAACACCTCGAGTTGGCACTTCCTGAGAAAATAGAATTTTTAGCGTTTCAAATTAATGAATGAGAAAGAATTCAGTAAAAAATTAAGAATATAACAGCAAAATCAAGTTTAATTAAATAGTGTTACATCTTATCATAAAATGGCCCAGATATACTACAACGTCGTGGTGGTTATTCCAGGAGGAGTCACGGATAACAGGGCCTGCTGGGGTAAGTCGTAGTCATCTTCTTCATCAAAGTGAAATTAATAATATGTGATAAAATGTAACTCTCGTAATGTCACTGTTTCTAAAAATTTTGTCGTTCTCCTCCTGTGTCTTTTTTAGGCTACACCGTCTTTATTCAAGAACTTGCCCCAACGATCAAGGTCGAGGATTTGATTGAAATTGGATCCTGTGTCGGGCCAGTGATGGAGGTTCGACTTTTTCTCAATGACCAGAAGGCACATGTCCGCTTCACCCGGATTGAGCACGCAATCAAATTCATGGAGCTATATAATAAGCATCCATTCAAGACTGGTCGAGGTAAATCAACTTTTAGTAATTTTTTAAATGTAACACTCTACGGATAGCGAAAAGGATGTGCAAGATCTCTAACGTCTTCCTATTTTTGTTTTAAAGGAAATCTGGTGTACAAGCCCCTGATGACTCCAAGTTCCGACTACCCCTGTCTGTTGGTAAGAGGTCTTCCCCAAAACACGACGGATGACGACTTGTTTTTTGCGATCCAACATCACGCTCCGCAATTTGAACTCGTCCGGGTCGTTAAAATTATTGGGAATCGCGGAGTGGCCCAGTTTGCTTCCCAGAGGTGCTTTTTACGTGTTACATTAAAAAAAACAATGATGAGCTTTTATGAAATTGAGTTTGGAATTATGTTATAATGTAACTCCGTTTTGTGTTCTAGGATCGCAAACAACGTGATCAAGTTCATGGCTCGACATCCAATGTTTCTCGAAGGTCTTCATTTGGTCTTCAAATGGGAAGGCGTAAGTGCCATTACCTTAACTGATACTGATTTCATTGGTAATGTAACACTGAGTGATTAGACATTAGCAATGTGAGTATCTTTGATTTATTCTGATTTCACAGACTCCTGTGGCTCGTGTTAATAGAGTGGAAGGATTCACAGACAAGGAGAAGCTCTACAGAGCCTTCAATGTATTGGAGGGAGACCACGTCCTTGGAGTCGCACTCTTGCGGGATCGCGCCTTCATCTACTTTGACTACCGTTTCAATTTGGAGGCAGCGGTTGACATTATTGGTGAGACCGTGAATATTACGTTGGAGGACGGTACCATCAGGACCTTCCCATACCTCCTCTTGTAGTTTGTGTTAAAGTGTTACATATTTTTACTACTCCATTTATTCTGCTTTCGTCTAAAGTGTTAGTGTTAGTGGAGATTAGTTATGTTCAGTTAAGAGTAAATAAAATTACACTTTATGTTAGTTTGGGTCGATGTAACAATTTAGATAACAATTAAAAACGATACTAATGTCAAATGTAAAAATTGGATTAAATGATTATTAAAAGAGAAATGTAGCAATAAATTGGGATTTACATTTAATTAATATAAACTTTATTGGAATCAGAGCTTATGCATTGAAAATAGTGTTAATATTTAAAGCTCAGTTAAGTAATTACACCGGCATAACATGACTTTACATAATAATGTGCAATTATTAAAAAGTAACACATAAAGGACATTATTTATACAATCTTTAAAAACGTCTTTCCAATTTCTGAGGCTGCCATTTCGTACTCCGCGCTATGCTCCTTATCAGCCATCATCTCTTTTAATTGCTTCTCGGCTAAAAATAAAAATTAATTTTATCTGATTAAGATTTTAATTAGGAAAATGAAATCAAGTGAACCTCAATTTTTAAAAAATGTAACTTTTGCGTGTAAATTATACTTACAATGTCCAGGACCGTTCCTAAAAAACCGATCCACTAAACCTCTAATCACATTGTAGCACTTTGAATCTCTGGAAGACCCGTAGCCCAAATCAGATGCAATCTGGATCATTGCATCCGTTCTAGAAATTCGAAGTCCCTGAGTTTTCATTTTGTTGTAAAGTAACAAGATGAGGTACTTCAGGTGGAGTCGGCAACCTGCAAAAAAAAATTATAATAAACCATGACTCATGTTTTGAATTGAGTTACATTTAATTTTTAAAATTGTGATTTGATGTAACAAATAAATTGTTTTACACAAAATGCGTCGGTACTTGGTCTCCAAGGAAGGCGGTTCAAACCAAGGCTCCTTCGGCTTTCCTGTCTTTATATTGCAATATGGTGTACGCTTTGTACAAGTCTTTGCAGAGTTACATTCAGAAGCAACCTCTTCGTCTGCGCTGCTCTCTTGAAATCCAACGCCAGCACTTACTCCTACCGCATCATGAGTAATATTACCAGAGGTAGGTTGTATGTTACAGGCATCATAATTTGGCTGAATAATTTCCTCCTGCTGATCCGGAGCAAGCATTCCTAAGTCGCCAAAGACTTGCAACCCTGTAATTTGATTTAATTATTTAAACTTATGTAACACTGAGTTTCATATTTAAATATAAAAATGTACTTTATAAACAAGTGTTACATTAACTAACCGAGATCGTTTTCGCCCGGAAAGTCATTAAATCTATCAGACATCATAAAGTCGGGAACCAACTCTTCACTGGCATTATCAATCCGGCCAAAGTCAAAGGACTTTGTTTCAGTAGCAGGAAATACTGGAGCCGGTCCCAAATCAATGATCTCCTGGGAGAGTTGTGCTTCTTGGAATGCCAATGTCGGTGGAGCTGGTGGGGTCTCTTCTGGAATTGTGAATTGATGATGGTGATGGAGTTCTTCTGGACCTGTAGAATTAAGGTTCATCAGTTTCTCATTGCAACAAAGAGTTACATTATCCTAATATAATCAAAATCACTAATGAAATATAAAGCTCATACCATTAGAAGATTCGGAAGCAATTGTCTCTTGGGATGTAATACGTTCCAAAGCCAGTGACAGATTTCTTGGAAAGAGGGTGTTGTTAATTTGATGTAACACTCTGCGCCTCTTTGGTGACAGCGGGGATGACTGAACAGAAGGAGGGGCCGATGTGGACTTCTCCGGAGATTCAAAATTATTAGGCATTCTTCGTTTTCTTCCATTTCCAAATTCTTTTATCAGCGTCTGGTTAAATGTAACAAAAATTTTAATGATGTGATATGTAGTATAATAAATTGAAAAAAAAGAAGCAAATAAAAAAATCAAATGACCTCCTTAGCTCGCTCAATTTCATTCACATTAGTGTTACATGGCGGCGGCAGTTTGGGTCGAATCACGTAGCATCCAGCATGGGCCAATGTAATTACAGTCTTCTCAGTGTTCAGGACGGGCACCAACTCCAAGTCATTTGAGATGGAGATCGGCTGATACTGATCTAATATAAATGTAACACCGCAATTGGACACATTTGAAAAGGGCAAACTAAATTTTTTTAATAATGCAAAAAAATTTAATTGATGCCTTACCTAATGGGCCAAGATGCTCAACTTGAATTGAACCGGTAATTAATGAGCCAGTAACACTGCTTTCACGATCCATTTTTGTAAGTGTTACATTTAATTAACTGACTCATAAAATTGAGAATCCTTAATCAATGAAGGAGCGTTTTTCGTTCACTTTCATTCACGTGGAGCACATAAAAGCAAATGACCAGCTCAAGTAAAAATATTTTGCTTTGAGCAAGAAAACTCGTGTTTGTTTATGCATGAAAGAAATCTCATTGTCTGCATCGTCATGCACTTGAGAAGGTAAGTCTTAAGCATAAAAGCATTGCATTCTCATGCTTTTTTTTTGTCATTTACATACATGGAGTTACATGAACATGACCAACTCATGTGTGTGTGCGGGGTAATGTAAGACGGAAATTTCGACACGTGTGAGCTAGAAATTATGACAAGTCTTGCTCATTAAAAACGCAGTTGATTTTTGTTACTTTCACAGGTATTTTAAAGTGGCTCAGTTCCAATTATTGGTTATTTAAAAAAATCAACCATGGCCAATCCACTTCATCCGTTGGAGACTGTGCTTGAGTTCCGTTACGTCTCTAGAAGTAATCAGTGAATCTTTTAAGATTTTTCTTTTGCTCTTATGACTTAAATGGTTGTTGTTTAAAAAGTGCATTTCTATATTATTTAGATGAATATAAATGTAACACGGAGGCGGTGGCACAATTTAACGACTCATCATTATATGAGCTTGACCTGGACTGTACACCGTTGGGCGTTGAGAGCTTCAAAGTGTTACCTGGACTTCAGTCGTTTGCCCTCCACGCAGCACATGACATTCCCAAATTCCAATGTTTGCTAGAGTACGTTGGACATGTTCGAGATGGAGGAATTCTAAATTACTTCTCCGTGCCACTATCAAATGGATTCTTTATTGATGCCAGCAATGTAACAATGATAGTTTTACTTCTCGAATGCTTCATAATTTAAACGCTCATGATGATGACTTTTAATTTTACTTAGATTGGCAACGTCTCCCGCTTCATGTCTTACAGTTGTGAGCCCAACTGCTTTTTGAACGAGGTGTGTGTGGACGGAGAACTCCGAATATTTATTCACACTTTGCGACTGGTCAAGAAAGATGAAGCCCTGACATTTTCTTTTAATTACTCGTATAAAGAAGATGAGCACCAACTGGCAAGTTTTACTTCAATGTAACACTTATTCTGACATAAAGTATTGGGCATAAAAATTACCCGTCTAAATTCCTTTCATTTTCAGAAATGTAACTGTGGTTCTCGAAAATGTACCGGAAGGATTGGAGAGCCGATTGGAGATGCGGAATTTGTGTGTGACATTTGCGACAAATCCTTCAATCGCAAAGGAAACTTTTTGGAGCACTTGAATGTTCATGACTCGGATCGCCCCGTTCATCAGTGTCAAGAGTGTGATCGGTGAGTTGAAAAAAATACTGAACTACATTGGTGACCTTTTTCCTCCTCACTACAAATTACATAATAAGTAACTATTTAATTTGTAGGTGTTATCTTGACCAACGAGGATTAAAGAGACACATGAAGA
The DNA here is from genome assembly GCA_027743895.1 of Seira musarum. NCBI lineage: Eukaryota > Metazoa > Arthropoda > Collembola > Entomobryomorpha > Entomobryidae > Seira > Seira musarum. Next base: position 24,011 of record JAHZMX010005975.1, on the reverse strand, counting down.
TTCAACACTCATCATCCCCACCTAGTTTTATCTGCTCGCATTGCGGAAAGAGTTACATGCGAAAGGACACGCTGGACGCGCACAAGAAGCGATCGAAGCATACTGAATCATGTGGAATGTAATTTGACATTTCTCTTTATACTTGTTTTATTCCTTACAACTAGAAATTAAGAGTTGAGTACAAATTTAGTATTTAATTTCACGTTTCGTTCAAAATCAAAATGGTATAAGTTTAATATGAATGAATGAAATGACTACTAAACGAAAACTTTACCAATAAAAATACATGTACAAAAAATGTAAAACTAGTGCTACATTATTACAAGAAAACAATGATCTTAGTACAATGACTAACTGCATCAAATTAATTTGATAGAATAAAAACTAACATGTAAGACTTAACTAGAACTTCTTATGATTAACACTTAAACTATTATGTCACTACTTTAAACACTATTTAATTCGATTTAGAATTAATTGGGAAAGCTACAATAGATCAAGATTTGTTAAGAGTTGATCCGCAATATTCATAAACTTTTTAATTTTCTCTGCATCATTGACCATTTGGAGAAACGTCCTGGATCCACGAGGTTTGTGTACCCCCCATCGTTTGAAGTGTTTAATGTAAGACCGAGCAGAGTTCACTGGTCCATATTCATCCCGCCCGTCATATCCCAGTTGTTGAAGCATTTTACGGAAGTCCTGCAGGGAGAAGACTCGTTTAACCCCCTTTGTAAATATACAAAAAAATACCATTTTGAAGTCGTCTCGGGAATCTACGCAAAACGTAAAAATATGTTACATTTTGAAACCTCACAAATTTGGCTAATTTGATTAATAAATAAAAGTTCTATGCAAATGTAACTCTTACGTATCATTTTGAATCCGATCGATGATTGGTCTGAGGGCGGTGTCCATTTCCACTTTCGATGCTTGTAAACCCGGGGTTTGGAGTTTTGGACGAGAGTGTCACTTCCGTTGGACTCTATCTCCGTCTTGGCTTCGGAATTCAGATGAGGTTTGATCTCTTCTGGTTCTTGAGGCGGTTGTGGTTGCGGTGGGGTCTCGGCTAAATGAAGCTGCTGCTGAAGGTGTTTAGATAACTCCTGGACATTCAGTTCTTCAAGGACAGACACACCAGAACTATTGTCATCACTCTCTGGGCTACCGTTATTTTGTTCCACAGTGTTACATTCTGCGATTGACGTTTTCTTGAAATCATCAGCTGGTCTTAGCCGACTCATCAACAGTGATTTGTACGACGCACATGTAACACAGTTGACGCCAGCCGCAGGATCATCCTCCACTGAAAAATACTAAAAATTGAACAACATCATGCAAGGATAATAATTAAAACAGGACATAAAATTAAATAACAGTTGCAATTAGTATATACGTAACACAAAACTTACGCTTCCAAACTTGGACATGTCCACCATGATGACAACGGTATTGGTGTCACTGGACAGCGGTAACTGGAGGGAGATTGGTGTTCGAACGATTTTCCTCTCTGATGCCATTTGAAATACGGGAAAGTGGTGAATAGCTGTTTCACTTTGAAATTCCATTGTAAAATGTCCACGTATTTAACTATTACTTTAATTTGAAAAAATAGACTAAAAAATTATACACTTGCTTCTGGTTCGGAAGTAGTTTGGTAAAAGCAGTTTGTTTACATCACCGCGAACATAAACAACTGCTCTTATCCTGCGCACGTCATATGAGAGAGGAGCAGCAGTGCTTGGACTCTAGCTTAACGAAAGGGGGGAGAGCAAAGCAAACAATGCAGCGCTCTGCTTGCAGCAAGCTTGATGAAGAAAATCTTTTGCATGGAAACGAACGTTACATTTAACTACAGTACTGATAAGATTTGTAATATATGTAACACTGCTTTTTTGATTATCTCGACGGATTGAGTGTTAGTTATTTTTAATCATAATACCCTCACGACTTAGAAATCTTCAGTGTTGTGTAGTGTTGTGTTACATTATCAAAAACGTCATCATCATCGTCAACATGAAAAGCGAGAAGTACGCCAGAGTTTTCGGACACGGATACCTCCAGCAGAGTAAGTTTAATGAACCAGCACAACTAAATGCAAAGTTAGTTTGATCGAGATTTTTTAAAGTGGTGAAATAATGTAACACTTTATAACATGATTGATTGTAGATGACTATGGTCCAGGAGCAGAGGCGGAGGAAAGAAGAAAGGTGGCAAAGCATGTTCGGTTCGTGTCCCTCGATAATAACGGCCCCATGGAATGCTGTTGTAAGCTAGATAATAATGGTGAAAAATGTAACAAGAAAAGTGAACTGGATCAAAACGGCAACATGCTGGATAAGGATGCTTGTCCAAACTTGAGTTTCAATTTTGAGTGCCGACCGGACAAATGCGGCGTTGGATGTAAGAATCAGGATCTTCAAACCTTCAACGCGACCATACAAGTTGCACCGGTTGAAGTTCAAAATACGGGGAGATATGGACTTGGCCTCTTTTCCACCAAAGATTTACATCCAGGAACAATAATTGGGGAGTATGTGGGAATGGTGAAATGTCAGGCACGGGGTGAGCAAAACGTTGGCTCATTCTACGCCTTTGGTTTAGGAGACGGCTTTGACACGAAATTTGATTTAATTGTGGACGCCGAGAAAGAGGGCAACTACGTACGAATCTGCAATCATTCCTGCGATCCAAATTGCTCTACACAACAAATTATAGTTGCCAACAAGTTTCACATTATTGTCAAAGTCATCAGACTCATCCCAGAGGGAACAGAAGTAACAATATCTTACGGAAAGGAATTTTTCAAGTTTGCTGGCATTGTAAGTAAAATCAGGAATTACATTTATATCATGACTTAACGTTGCTTAATTTCATGAATTCGATTAAACTATTTTTATTAGGAATGCGCCTGTGAATCATTCAATTGCATCAGTTTGGAGGATCCGGGTAATCAAGTTGACGATGAGTAATAATAACAAACACGAACCCAAAAAGCAATAAAGTGTTACATATTATAAAATAGTTGTGTATTTAACAAAGTCATTAGTGTAAGTGTTACAAGTTAAAAAATACTTTTTAAAATCTGGTTAATAAAATTTTTACAGGAATAATTTGTAATTGAATGTAACAATAACAATGATAATTAAGCAAACACATTTCACTGATTTTGATCTTTGCACCTCCTTTCCACCTCCTCCTCTCCATCTCCTCCTCTCCATCTCCTCCTCTCCAACTCCTCCTCTTCAACTCCTCCTCTTCAACTCCTCTCCACCTACTCCTCTCCAACTCCTCTCACTGATTGCAAATCTGAAAAAAAACAACATATGCAACAAAGCACACAGTCAAGCATTTAATAATTGTTACATTTATTGCAAACTGCATAAAGTGACATTGATTGACATTACTTTGTTTTTGATTGCTGATGGGGGGATTAAAAACGTAACTCTGCGTCTCCCCATAGATTTGGTGAGGGTTGCTAGATTCCAACGAATGGAACCCAGACCATCAAGCGTTTCCCAATTCGAAACAAGTCTTCCTTTGATCCTCAAATCAGGACGATAAATTCCTAGAGCACCCCTTCGTCCTTTTCCAATCACACAGCTCTTGTTTCCACAAATGCATTTCTAAATTTTTAGATTTGGTAAAAGTAACATGACGTAAGATTGGATTTATTGAAAACTACATAATTTTACAATTTATTTCTGTAGAAATATGAACGGTTTTTGATGCATTAAATAATCAACTCACAATGTCGACTCTAAGCTGTTTAGGCTTCTCTACAAAAAGCTCGTCTCCGACGCGGAGTTTTTTGGTGGCAACTATCGCCACTCGGTATTGTTTTCCGCATATGAGAGTTACATATTTGCAATTTAATGTACAACTTGTTTGCAGAAAGCGCGCTGCGTTTCCATACTCGCTCGCGTCAAGGTAAAGCAAGGGCTTTTCTCTGTCGAAAAGTTGTTCTCCGACCGGCACACAGTATTCGTTGGGTAAACGGTCTCCGATTTTCAAGACCCCGATAAATTCGCCAATCATGGTGCCCACCTCAGCTGGTTCTATAGCAATCAGTCCCTTTTTACGTCCCGCAACCGAGCTCCCAGCTACTCGCATAATATCTTTGTAGTCCCCACGGGCGAGTCTCCGATTTCCGCACTGGTCGTCATGGCAAAGCTGGGAACACTCGAACCCTTGATTAAATGTAACACATCGCGCAGGAACACACTTGCGGCTGTCTGCAGTCCTTCCTCCACATGGGTCACAAGGCTTTGGTCCATTAAACTCAGGAATGAATAATGGATGATTAGCGATTTGCGTTTCCATTGCCTTTCGAGCCATAGGGAACGTCTTTGTGTCGTCTTAAATGAAAAACAAATGTAACACTCTTTATCAATACAAGGATAATTTTATCTCATTCGATAAATTAATGTATGTAGATATCTCTACTTTATAATATCGATTGATAACTTACTAGACTCCAGATTGTTGTACCCATGAATTTGACGAAACACTTTAGGAGGAATGGAGCGAATATCCATTGGTGGTTCTGATTGCTCCATGATTTCTCAACTAAATGTAACAACGCAAACTGCACTAAAACGGAACAATTATTATATTGCTTAGTTGACTTAACTATTATTTGCAACCGCTTTGAATTGATTAAATAAGGGAACAGTAATAAGAATATATTTCTCTCCAGCTACGTAAACAAACAAAGCATGTGACAGCCACTGCTTCAGGACATAAAGCAAAGCGGTGTTTACGTCGCTTGGTAGATGATGCTCTTTTTCAATACCGTGCGCCTTATTTTTTATCAATTGAATGGAGGTGTTCCGTGCGGCACAAAGTTCAATATTGTCTGATGTGACCAAAAGTGATTTGCTTGGTTTTACATTCCTTTAATTTTTTTGGAGTTTACGTGTCGGTTTTTACCAATTATTTTTATGTGAACTATTTGTAATTTACAAGTAACAAAAAACCAATCGCGTTCGGCAGTTTGTCTGCGTGTATTGCATCGCATTCGTATTACATTACAGCATTAAATGTAAAACAGACTTGATAAAAATCTCCATAAACAAAAATACAACTAATGAATCAATCAGTGAAAAATAAAAAGTAACTGAACAACAGAAGAAATGTAACACACATTAAATTGAAAATCGTTCGTAGGAAAATGTAATAATTTCTCTTGTGGCAATCATTGGAAAAATTGTGGATTCGGTTGAATCATATGATTCATGCAGGTCACTTGCAAATTGTTTTGGAGGTATGTAACTACTACTTAACAAGATAATTTTAATTATTAATTGAAAAACATTGTATTCTTTATCGACAATGAATGTAACTTATGATGAATGCAAGTGGGATTTTTTTTTACAGGCAAAGATTCTAGTATGAGCCTCTTTGGAGACCCCGAGTCTGAACTCGGGCTTCTATTTGGATCTGATGACACTCAAGATCAAGGTTTCTCAGAGTTACATGATTGGAATCAGGATAAGTCATTGCAGGAAAACGATTGTGGTAAGTAGTTCATTATAAAAGTTTTCTTCTGAATGTAACACTTTTGTGTATGGTTTTTAATCTGTTCCACTTTTAATCTTCAAGCTGAACAAGTTCCAGAATTAGTGGAAGCAACTCAAAGCATGGTTCTCAAAGAACACGAAGGTCCAGAACAAGTCGTGGAGCAAGTGGAGGCATTCCCAGATATGTTCGATGCACAGGAAGGGCCTCTAACTATGGTTGTCAATGAAGAAGAACCGGAAGCTTGTCAGGAAGTGGTCGATGAGCAACAAGTACCAGAACTAAAAGAAGTAACTTCAAATTCAGATGCTGCTGCTGAAAATTTACTTGATGCCGATGACGACGACGATGAAGAAACAAATGCAATCACAGACATGGTGGAAGCTACAGGATACCTGCCTCTCCTTTGTTACATCAAATCTTCAAATTTTGATGTGCCGCCAATCCCGGCGACCTCATTTTTTAAGAAACTACATGTACAAGTATGCTAAAAATGTAACACTGCGACAAAGTACGATTTTAAATGTTTAAAACCTTTTATTGTGTTTTAATATTTTGTCACAGAATGAGGACATTTGCGACGCCGCTGCTGTCGTATTCAGAGCTCAGGAACAAGTCATCAATACAACACCTGGAAGCCAACGAAAGCAGCGCTACAACGAAAGTGGGCCTTGGCAGCTTCTAGCTGCTGAAATGAATCGATCTTTTCAAACTAATTTACTAAATGAAGACTCTGCCCGGGTGTATGAGGTTTTGATGAGATCCGCTAATTTGATTCTGCCCACTACATTGGATGTGACTAGTAGAGTTACATTCAACCTTTGTTTTTTGTGCCCTCCAAGCGGTGGGGTTGTAGCTGGTGCCAAAATGTATTTGGATCAACTCCATAAAGACCTGAATGTAAGAAAAGAATGTAACACTGACACACAGAGTACTTTTATTTCAAATGTTTTCATTTTTTGTCGTTGCAGGTAAATTGGGTAGCTTTGACCAGTCACCCCTGGAAGGAGACCCTCGACTTTGATGAGATTACATTGAATGATGTCATTTTATTTTGGAAACGAAAAAACTGGAGGTTTGTACTTGACCAGAATCTACAAATTCAAAATGAAGAGGACATGAGGAGTGTGGTGAACAAAACCAAAACCGTATTTACAAAAGTGGACCTATTGATTGCCGACCTCAGCCCATCAGTAGCGAAGGATGCTATCACGAGCGAAGACATTATGCACATGAAAAGGGAGATGAAAAAAGCAATCATCACAGAAGCAGCTCAAATCGAAGTGGCACTCTGGACTCTACGGGATGGAGGGTCTTTTATTTTGAGTATTGTAGATCCGTCAAACATTTCATGTCTACTTGGAACCTTTGCCATCCTGTCAGGACTATTTAAGAATGTCGCGGTAGTTTTTACCCATCCCTCATCAAACTGGCTCCGACCGGCAGCACTTGTCTGTTCTGGCTATGCTGGAGTCGAATTTCTAAGGTCAAACTATTCAGATTTCACCTCCAGCTATTTAAGTTAGTAAAATGTAACACTATAAATGCAAAATCAACGCAACTCGCAACATTTTTTTTTTACATTTTTAAACTCAACTTTAAAACTTTATTGCGTTTCATTATGTATAGGTTCCATTGTCAAGAACATTGAAACTGGAAATCAAAAAATTCTTTTAGACACGTTCAACATGCCAGTGGAAGTTACGAATGGGTTAGCCAATATGATGACTACTTGGGCGATACAGGAAAAGCAGAGACTTTCTGCTTTTATGAAACTATGCAATGATCCCAAAATCGAAAATCCAATCAAGTTCCAGTCATATGCCGCTTATGATTGGATTCGCACAACACTGAGTTACATGGCAAAGAATATTTCAATTTGGAGTGTTTACAAGGTAAGGACATAATCTTGCTTCAAAATAAAAACCATCCAGTAGAATAATGTAACACCTTATGCTATTTAATATTTTAGGTCCCGCCGCTAGTCATGGATGACATGGAAGATTTTAAAGAACTTCAGGATTTGTGGATAGCTGAAACTCTATGGACCTTGGACGTAACTGAAGAAATTTTATTCCGACTTCGTGCTACGTATATGGTAGAATCTCCTGCTCCAGTCTTGTTAAACGTCCTCTTCAACGGGGTTTGATCCTTTTACATATTTGTAACTTCAAGTTTTGAAAACGTGCAATTCAAATCATTGAACATGAGTCTAATTATTAGGTGAACACATCAAAGCAGGACGAAGTAGTGAAGGAAGAAATGAATCCAACTCTTACATTCTCACGATTTGCTTCTCTGCAACTAACATATGACCGTTTCGTGGCCAAGAGAGTAGCTCAGTGGTTCCCCTTGGAGGACTTTGCTCATTCCATTGAGTCTGGAATTCCAGTAACTTGTATTAGTCACATCCGCTCCAATGTCAAATCATGTTTAGCCAACAAGTTTGGATTAAATGTAAGACAACTTTACTTGTATAATTTTTTTTACTGTATTCTTATGTGATAATATAATGAGTTACATTGTGTTTTGTTGTTTACAGTTTAAGGAAAGGGCATTGGTGACGGACTGCCTTCGAATGCCGACAAATGAGTGGATGGGCAAAACTGATCCTGATTTTCACAAGGATTTTTTACTCAAAGTAAAGAAGCACTTATCTAAATTGAAGCTAAGAGACACACTGTTTTTGTGCAAGTGTCCTCTGACTACAAGGCTTCTTTTGGGAATTGTGTGCCTTTTTAATAACTGCTTCAAAGAGGTAATCATACTTTACTTTAAATATTCATGAACCATAAAGTTAAGAAAGGCAATTCTAGTGAATGTAAGAAACTCTTTTTTCTTTCAGACGCGTCTAGTGGTGTGTGATGATATGAGGTGTGTTGGAATACTCTTCATAAAGTTCAAAGGTGTCAGGAACGAGATTGTGAAACGAATGGTTTTGAGGTTTAACAGCATCCTCGAGCAAATGGATGACGACTTCAGGGTGGATATGGAACCCATTCCACTTACTTCCATCCTCGATTGTATCGACTTACATTCTTTGAAGGAATACAACGATGTCGTAGTTTCCAGTGAAATCAAATCTGCCACCAACGTCCTGATTGCAAAATTGGAAGAAAACTGCAAATACACACTACGTTATTGAATTATATTGAAAAACAAACATGCAGTATTTAAATGTAACTCTGTAGTATTCAGTCTTCATATCATGCTTGTATAAATAATAATGTGAAAGTAACTGTCAATAAGCTTTAAATATGAACCAATGCAATGAACTATCTGTACAGATTAGTGTTACATTTTATAAATTCATGATTTCGCTCAATGTTTTAAATGCATGTAAAAAATGGTCATTGAGATATGCAAAAATTGTATTTCAGAATAAAACCATACTGTATTAATTCAAATATATATTACTGGTTTTGAAAAATTACAATTCATTTGAAAAAAAGCTATTTCCATTTCTAATTCTGGAAACAAATTAATTTTTCTATCTACAGCTTTGTTTAAAATTCTATAGCTCAAAGTAGAGCAAGTCTTGGGAAGTTCCATCATTTCTTGTTACGGTCACTTTGTCGCCAATGATTTCGACAGCTTCGTTCAGATTATAGCGATAGTCAAAATAGACAAAGGCGCGATCCTTGAGGAGGGCGACTCCGAGCAAATGATTTCCCTCGACCACATCGAACGCTTTGTACAGCTTCTCCTTTTCCTTAAAACCTACTGGGATAGTGACTCGTACAGCAGGAGTCTAACACAACGACATATGACATTTCTACTACTGCTTTTTTTTTGAACAAACGGAGATTAATTAATTCGAGTTACATGTCTTACCCCTTCCCACCCAAAAACTAATTCATTTCCTCCAACAAAAAGTGGCTTCCTTTGCGAATACGATATCATCTTTGCAGCGATACTGAACATGAAAGACAAAAGGAAATAGAGTTAAATTCTACTCTTGAGGTTTAAACGCTAAATTACGTTAGTGCAAAATGTAACTCAACAGAAACATATAATTATACCGTTGAGTGGCAAACTGGACCACAGCTTGGTTCTTTTGAATACAACACACTTTAATCAGCTCAAAATCTGGCGCTTGCCGCTTAATGGCATTAAATAAAAAGTCCTTCGAAATGCTTTCGGGAAGACCTCTGACCAGCAAGCACGGATAATCTGAACTCGGAGTCATCAACAGCTTAATCGAACCATTCCCTAAATATTAATTTTAATTAAGAATTTTTGAGCCTAAAAATCTTGTTACATATGTAAATCAAATTAAAAAAATTAAAGAAAATACCATATGGTATGGGTTGCTTGTTGGTCAGTTCCATGAATCGGATTGCATGGTCAATTTTTGCGAACCTCATGTGAGCCTTGTGATCGGCGATGAATAGACGGACTTCCAGAACAGTCCCAATACAGGCCCCCATCTCAACCAAATCTTCCACCGTAGTTTCCGGTGGAAGTTCATGCACCAGCACAGTAAAACCTAATTTAAATTGTTAGAGTTTGTGATAGTCATAAACAAACGAATTATATAACAGCAATACGAATTTAGATTATAAACTGTTATTACCCCAACAGGGCCCTTCAGTAGTTTGCTGGGCGTTTTCAGAAATGAAAACGACCACATGGTGATTTTGACATTCGTCCGACATGATTAATGTAACTCTTCAAATTACCGACTTGAAATTTAAATTAAATAAAATATTAAAAATTAAAAACCAAAATAATGTAAAACTTTAATGGTATTTTGGTTTGCTTTTGTAGGCGGTTTTAGTGCAGAAGAAGAAATAATAAACTGGCACTACTTTACGCATATGATTGATGCAATGGCGTTGAAAAGAATGCAAAAAAGTGGAGATAAAACAAAAGGGGCGTATAAGCAAAGGGCAATCTGAGACAATCACATAGAAAAATGTTCAACGGTCATTCACATATATATTCTTATCAAGAATGTAACACAAATAGCCTAATGAAAAAATATGCATTTATGGATAAATAATTAATGCAAATGGGGTAAGGGCATTGACATTTTATTTCAACACAACTAATCCTTGTATCAATAGATTGGCTTTGCATAAGATTAAGGTTTTACATTTTTATCCAACATGAAATGTACCTATGCATATGCCATGACGTTTTTGAAGGGACGCCAGGAACGATCCTCAATGGTAAGCTTAACTTGATTGACGTATGATGGTGATATAATTTGTAGAAACTCGATCCGCACCAACTTTAGCAATGACTTGTTTATTAAGGCATTTATTCCAGCAATTCGTCACACATGTAAACAAGTGTCACATTTTTAATTTACAAGCTATTTTATTATGGTCTCACGTTTATAGTGAACATTAAGTTAAGTACACTGCTCCAAAGTGGTAAGTAACAATTATTTTTCAGTTTTATGTTGACTTAATGAGGGTTTTGAATGTCACTAATATTGGTTTTAATTCAACACCTTCCATCTAGCCATATTCGAGTTACATCCAGTCATGTCCTTCAATGAGCTGAAAGAACAGTTAAGTGCGCTATTGACAAGAGTCCGCCCACCAGAAGCACAGCCGATTCAAGATGAGTTGTCGCCACAAACGCTGGAATTGGACCCATCCGTTCAAACCAAGAGGCTTTTTCGAAAAGTGTTACATTTCTTTTACAAACTGTCGTGTTATATCGAGACCCTGAGAACTGAGACGCCAGAGTACGTGACACAACAAAATGAAGACATGCTAAGAGAAATTGAAACCCTGCAACTGCCAGATCTTGCCGACAAGGAGAAGACCAAAGCAAGGAATAACAACATTGACCTGTATTGGAATGTCGTTACTCACGTCCTTCGATCAGGAGAACCCGTGGCAAATGTTCTTAGAGGAGTTCATGGAAGTGAAAGTGTGCTAAGACCCGGTGGATATCGAGACCAGACAGAGTGTTCGGAAATTGCAATGAACCTGGCAGTCAATTACATTTTGTGGGAACGCGCTCACGAAACCGAGCTCCAAGCTCAAGTTACACAGAGATTGGAAGACATGGGGCTTGAGAAGATGGAAGAAGTAAAGCCAATTCCGAACTGGTATGCAAAAGAGGGGACTTTATGTTTCATCAGAATGTACAACTACCTGCCCGACCCGAAAGTTTTGAATGAGTCCATTCCTGAACTCTCTCCGTCCATCAAGCTAAAGTGTTACATTTACCCAATCGTCCAACAAATCCTCGGAATGCGTGCCACATCTTCATCATCTCCATCCTACGGCCAACTCTCGTGTGAAAGTGCAGCGTTGGTGCGCCAACAACTAGCTCTTGTCCTCGCCCATGTCCCACGAATTATAGAAGCGTTTTGGAATAACTGCGAAACACTTCCAGTCACGCTCATGTTTACTTTTCCTCCAAAGGGTAAGCCCAAATTTACATTGTGGCTTTTTATATACAAACGTCCATTATTGTAAGCCATAAGTATTTATACATTTTCACTTTTTATTTGCAGACACAGTTCAAAGAATCCAAAGTGTGACGAGGTGGTCAGAAGAGCAGTCTTTTAGTCTACAGTAAGGTTTTACATTTCATAATTTCTATTTCAAATACGCATTTTATCACATCAAAGTAACAAATACATTTCCTTTCAAATTGAAGGACACGACTGGGCGTGGTACTCAAAGGATTTGAAAAGACTGGATTGGAATGGGATAAAGTACCAAGAAGTGATCTACTAGGGATAAATCTTTTGCTCAAGCACGGACTCTTGATAATGATAAGTCGAGGCGCTCCTTCATTCAAGCAGGTTTCCAGTCTTACATCTCTCATCATCAAATCCGATATCCGCGTTCGAAATCCCGACGCTGCCTTCCTGCTTGACCTTGTTGCGACCGAGATTTACATACATCTAAATCAAGCGACATTTCGAGCCAAACTGGATCTTGTTGCGGACTTGGTGTCTATTCGGATGGCAATTGAATCAACGTGGGATCAACATACCTACTTACTACGTCAGAGCCTTTTTGAAATAATGGAATCACAATCACCCAAACTAAGGGATCACACAGCGCAGATCTCAAAATATAACACCAGCTTGGAAAAAGCGTACGAAACCAGTGCCTCCGCTCGTAAGGGATCCAAAGGGAAGAAGCCAGACTCGAAAACCATTCAAGATCTCAAGGATAAAATCTCGATAATCAACAATGATTCAAGTAAAGAAGTTGGAGTGTTGGTAGTGATGATGGCCGTGAATGGAAGACTGTTTTACATTGCCAAGAAGCACACTGGAGAAAGCTTTCCATTGGAGGAGTTTGATACTGGGTAAGATTTATTTTTGTTTCTCCTCATTTATTATTATTTAGTTCTTTGAATGTAACTCTGTAATTACTGTTATACATTTTTTTTAATTTATGTATATGCAGGACTCCAAGGCTCCAGGGAATAAAGTTGACACAATATGCGTCCACCATCAAAGACAGAATCAAAGGAGTCATTAGGAAAGCATCAACAGTGAAACAGAATGAATGTGCCATAAAAGTAACGTTTGGACTAGTCACGACTGACGACGACGCTGGAGGAATCCTTGCTATAGCTGTAAACATCTGTCGTGACCATAACCCAGTTTTTGTGCTACCAAAACGAATCATCAACTTTTACAACAACTCAAGACATTATTCAACCACCCAAGAGTTACTTGAATCAGCATGGACGGCGTTTATTACGAACAATGGATTCTTCAGCGCTCATGTCTCTCGGTTACTTGCTACTCCCACCTCTAGTCATCTTCTAACTGAATGGGAAGTCCAATCAAACAACACCAAGCTTCCAGTCCAAGTAGTGTCAGTGTTACTTCATGTCGCAATTGCAAACAAGAGGATCGGTTTTCAAAGATGTTTCACAGACCCTACATATGCTCACTCCATCCAATTCCTAATGCAATGTTCGACAGAAAGAATGCAACAGATTCTTACATTCATCAACAATGTCAAGGAGGATCTCCTGAATTCAAGAACCTTTGAAACCCTGCTACGACTTTTTCCCAAGAAAGAGGCTCTGCAATTCCTGGGACTAACTGACACTGAAATTCAGCGATACGCACAATATTTTATCTGGGAAGGGAGTTACATTTTGGATCCTGCGTTGGAGAGGCGGAGACTGTATTTTAGCGCATTGATCTCTGAGCACGACAAACGCCTTCTTTTAGCGCGACTCAAACGGGATGGAACTGAAAAAGATACTACTACCTCATATGAAAATCGCTTCATCAACAGTATTCAAATCAAAAGTGTTTCATCATTTCCCGGAATTACATTCGACCAACATTTGCAAGTTCGTGTACAATCTCCGCACGATTTCTTCAAGTGCAAGGATAAGGATGGAAATTCAACCTTTGCCCGTTTTGGAACGCAATCTGGAGACATTTTTGTGAATGCGGACTGGTACTCATTTTTTTGTGTAAGTAATAAACAAGCAACTTGAAATCATGTTTAAATAATTGAGTTGTGAAAATGTAATTCAATTATTAATTTTACTCTTGTTTATAATTTAGCATGACGTTGTGCGATTTTCCGTTTTCCACTTTCCTATCCGAAAGTACCTACGTCCTCTTGTAGCTGTGTATCCTAACGAATTTCCTGCTGATGTAATTCGATATGCAAACCGTGACGACCCAAACGACGGACCTGACATTGTCATTGCGTCCCAGTTGTACGTGTTACTTGCATTGAACAAAATATTTTCCTTTGAAATAGTCTCCCAGCACTTGAGCTACTTGGTAAAGCCCATGTTTTTGAAGCCATCCAACTCCATCATCTTTGAACTGCCTCCACCATCCACCGAACATCATTTTGATGTGTTCACAAGCTTACTTAATTTAACCTACCTGGTTAGAAAGTATTTTTTATTGTCAACACTTTCTATTGTACATTTTTAAATGTAATACAATTCAGTGTTACTTTTTACTAAATTGTTTGTAGGATACTGGAGCACCAGAAAGAATTGCAGGAAGGGAAATAGTTATTCACAAGTTTGCCAGGAGAAGCGACAACATGGAAAGCTACACATTTGGGACTACTGAAATAGAAGCTTTTAACAGCACATTTAAAAAGACAGTCGACCCTTCCAGGCGCTCATCCCAATTTGTACAACATGAGCTAAAAAGAGCCAGCATTCCCAATTTGGATACTATTTATTTCATTAAAAAGGAAACCAAACGACTAATATTTAAACGGGCAAAGCGGTACGGAAATTATCCTTGTCATCTAATCATTGAAGGAGACCAGAAAGGCGAGGACGAGGAAGAGGAGAAGAGGAAGAAAGCCATAAAATAGAGTTACATTTTGCCTACAAGTTGTTGTTCTACATTTTAATTGATGAACTACTGTTGTATTGTTTATGATCTCGTAAAGTCCCCGTTAATGTAATTTTTAGTATGTAGCCAAGATTTTTTAACATGTTGATAAAAATAGCACAATGAATTTTAAATGTTTTACATTGTTATTGACTTGAAATAAAATGTAAAACATGATACGTGACGAGTTTTTTATAGTTTAATTGTTTTTGTGCAGACATTTTCAAAATTGCCGTTTATCAGATCTTCATAATAATAATAGTTCAGGCCAGCCTAGCTCTTCTCCCTTAAAGTGGCAGTACAGTAAAGCAAAGGTCATAATGTAACACTATCATACTTTGAAACAACATGTTCATGTACATCATCTCATGTTCCCCCACTGCCCAAGCGGCTATACTTGGACACTTGAAAAACGTTTGCTTTTTCTCAGTCCATATGATGACTTGCAACAGACTCATATCATCATATATAATTTTGTGCTCATACAAGAAGATATCATAAACATTTCCTTTAGCTGCAATTTCAATATATTTAAACGGAAATCTTCTTTTTTAAAGATAATTAAATATAACAGTAGGGGTTTAAAAACGAAAGTTGAAATATTTAAAACATCCACAAAATTGTTACATTTGATAATCATTTCAGTTAAAAAACTTCATCATGGGTGATAACGATTACTGGTACGAAGTGGTCATAATAAAGCATGCCATATATTTGGCAAACGAGCTGCTCCACAAGATTAGCCGTTTAGAGTCCGAGAATGCAGGCGTACTCCCACTGGAAAAAGTGTTACTTTCAAAAGAGGATATCAAATATTCCACTTTTGTGAATTATCACGGAAATCGCAATATTTTGCCAGAATTGAGTGTGGCGTTGGTCTGTTAGTGTGATTTGACTTATAAATAAACATTACCTATAGATGTGGAGTGTGCGTGATGGTTTTATGATGCTTGTTTTTGTTTTGAAAATGTAACAATTTTAGACGCCAATCCCGAGGGGAAACTTAAGGAAACCATCAGTGAGCTTTCAAGAATTGCGTGCTACTTGGCCCAAGATCTCATCCCATTGGAGCTGAAAATGAGCAAAGAGGAAGGTCACGACTTGGTGGAGCTGTATCTGGTCAAGGAAGGATGTCTGATCAAGGTGAAGAAATTGGATGATGCTGACCTGTTTCAAATTAGAGACAACAAATTCAAGGATCTGATGAAAGCAGTGTTACTTATGGTCAGCTGCTTCCAAACAATGAACATTGCGCTGATGGAAAAAGAAAATGAAATACGCTCTCAACGTGTCATCGCAGCCATTAATGAGTCGTTGAAAAAGGAGAGAATGGAGCGTTTTAAAAATGCATCATCTTCGGATGACGAGGAAGCACCATCTACATCATCCCGATCACCTCCTCCTGCATCAGCAGCAGTAGCAGATGCGGAACAACAAGAGCCAAAACCGAATGAAGAAGATGAAGAGGATAATGGAGAAGAGGAAGGGGTAGCAGCAGCAAACCAGAATGACGATTAGGAAGATTCCAATGGCCAGTAAATAATGCAATGAAGTGTTGTTTAAAATGTTCAGTTTTAAATCAAATGTAAGTCAAAAAGTTGTATTTAATTGTTACATTTAATATCAGCTTTCTTTTCCATGCATGAGTATCAAGTTTTACTCTTCAACTATCTACTTTAATACTAATCTCACATGAATGAATTTATGATCTTTTCCAGTTTATTATTGCAATTGTTTAATATGTGTGCTACATCCTTATGCCATGAATAGGGAAATGAATTATTCTCTTTACTAAGCAAATAAAGTCAAGAAAAAATTATAAATCCTGTTTTACCTTTAGACCACTTTTTACTGATCCATATTCATTTAGTAATATCCTTCATGTAACACGATACGATAGGGTCAAAGTCAGGGCTCAAGTGCTTATGCCATACAAAGCTTTAATGCATAGAAGAAAAAAACTTAACGCGCCAGGCAACCGTCATAGAGTTTCGAAACTTGAACTTGGCGCCGCCATAGACACAGGACGAATATATTTTCTCGTTTTCTTTATTTTTTTTTAGGTTTTGACCTAACGCCTACTTTTTCAATTTTACTTTGTCGCGTCCACTTTGGAACTTTTTATCCTGAAAGACTTCAACTTTTAAAACTGATTTCAAAGTCAGCTTTCAATTGAGAAAAACCGACTTACATTTTGATTTTGAATTGACTAATTAGAGAAAGTAACGCATTTAGGCATATTCCTTAGATAAAATATTACATTTTAGCATTTTTCTAGCAATTATAAGAATTTACTAGTAGAAGGTAGCAAAACATCGTTCTTACATTAGTTATCCCTTCGGTTTGGATATTAAGATTGTGTAAGTAAGCAGTAGGAAAGCGAAACAGGATAATTAAATGAATAAAACAATTTCTTGCTACAATTGCAAGTGTAAAGATGTTCGTGTTGTGTTTGTAGGAAGATGGAACTTAACCGATGCGTAGTTAACGTCGGGAGCTATGACAGACCGCAATTTTTTATTCGTGGTGCCGAGTTAAAGCTTGAGAATGTAAGCACATTATCTGTTCAGTTCACAACAAAGCATTACATTCATTTTATTTTATGTAACACGTGATTGATGAGATATTACGTTTCTTTGTTACATACAGATTCTTATCCCGTTTCCGTATAATTACAATGGCGGCTTGCATTGGGTGTTCTACACCGGAAATGACGAACAGAATGGCACCCGTCTTTATGCTGAACGAGTAATACAACAATGCGGCATGATATAAAATATGATACAAGTAAGTGAATATAAGTAACTCAATATGTGCTTCTTTCAATTGCAGGATTTCCCAGTTAACGATGTCAGATTTAGAGACTGGAGAGAAAAAAGTGTAGCCTTAGCGAATACTGATCCAGCCCAACTGACAATCAATCGACCAACGCAAACTGAACCGGCCCAACAACATCAAGGAGCTGCTAGTGGCAGTGGCGTAACAGTCCAGCTAAGAATTCGTACAAGTTTGGATGATGAGACCAACA
Organism: Seira musarum; assembly: GCA_027743895.1. NCBI lineage: Eukaryota > Metazoa > Arthropoda > Collembola > Entomobryomorpha > Entomobryidae > Seira > Seira musarum. The sequence goes on along the minus strand of JAHZMX010005975.1, from coordinate 6,144 downwards.
CGGTGGAGTTGATCATCAAGCAGAAGCTTGTGGGTAATCAAAGGCTTCAGGAACAACAGCAGTTGCCACCTCCGGCTGTACCTGGCACTGGTGTTACATCCAATGTAACACTGGAAGAAAACCAGCCCGACCCAATTTCGAGCACTCCAGTCAAAGGTGGGAAAAAAAGGCCGTTTAGTGACCTCAGCGTAGAATCGACCCCCTCTCCAATACGTCAAACAACATCCAGACTTCGGATGACATCACCCGAATCCAAAGACGAAATTCCGTGCCATGAGGAAATGAGCTCGCTTGATGAAGAGGGATTCAAGTCTGACGTGGAGAGTACGCAGGAGATGTCCTTGGATGCCAGTTTACTGGAAAAAAAGAAAGCTTTACATCTGGAGGAGATCCGAAAACTTCAGACATCTCCACCATCCCAAGGACACCGCTGTAATTTGAAGGAGATTGAAGGAGTTACATTTGAGTCACCTGTAGCCAACCTCCCTGTTTTGTTGAATGTAATTCAATACTTTGTCATGATTGGGTCGTTGGTCCGGAGGTATTTGGAGAAAATCGAGTCACCTGACCTAGAGCCGATACTTGTTGCCAGCATCAAAAATGCCGACAATTTGGATTTCAAACCCAATCCTGAAATGGAACAACTTTATTGTAACGTAATACAATTATCCCTGTCATCTTCAACCCCAGTCAACCTTTTGGTACGTTCAAAGGCCGGAAACTGCCGACAATACAAATTTAAGAATTGTGACCATTGTGATGAGGTGGCGTTGACAATGTTGAGAAATTACATCATCAACGATTTCGAACACTTCAACTTGATGCTGAAGCAAGCTAAAGAGAAAGAGTCATATAACATCGAATTTCTCCGCCCACCACAAAACTGGTTTGCAACTACCGGGACAAGTTTGTTTATGCGGATGCATAATGAAGTGGAAATGACAAAATTTGAGTTACATTCAATCGACGGCCTTCCTCTGAACGAAACAATCCAATCGTTTTCATTTGATCTCGTCAAGTCTCTCGTTAATTTGGACATTGCAAAGGAAAGACAACAGGAAATCTTTGCCATTTACGCCAATCTCTCTCTTGTTCAAAAGAAAAAGCTTCTCGCAGTTGTTCCGAGCCTCTTTGCTAAAGTTCCAGACTTGATAGAATATTTTGTCAAGTGTCGCAATTTTGCCACGTTTTCAGTAGTTGAAGTTTACAGCAGTCAAAGTAAGTAACACAGAATTACCAAGCTTTCTAAACAGGTTTACATAATTTACATTTGATAAAAGGATAAAGCAACAATATTATAAATAAGTAACTCTTTTTTTACTTTTACAGTGATTGTCGACAAACTAGTGGAGAGGCACGGGAGGAACGAAGAGTACTGGGATCATTTCGTGTGAGTCTCCATCCTATCAAGTCGTTATATACTTTGTTACATTTTAACTAATTAAATGCAAACATGTAACTCCATGAACCACTTGTTTTGTTTTATGTTTTCCCTTAGATCGTACATGAAAAAGGTAATAACCCATGCCGACTGGAAGAACGGAATCAACTTGGATGTATTCCCAAAAATCGACTTGATGGGGATCAGGTTTCTGGTAAACCAAGAGCTTTACGAGCTTCAGCTAGCAACTATCCCATCGTACAAATCCAGCAGAGCATTCTTCGACAACGCCTTCATTCTGGACCCCCAGGTGGACTACATAAAAGAATTCTTCGCCAGAGACATTATAAGTGCGCTGAACAAATCTTACATCACAGCCCGCATCAACCAATTGACTGATATAATTGCATATCGACTTGGACTGGAGCGGACAGTTGACCAGATAGTGTTTTTGTTACATGAAGACCTATACACCCAACTTGGGAAAAAGCATCCCCAGTTTGATAATGCGGAAAAGCGAAAAAAAGAACTGAGAAAGAAATTAAAGAAAAGCTCATCAACTCGGGTCAACTGTGATAAAGTCGGAGGAAGTCAAGAGGAACAGGACGAGAGGATGTATCATTTTCTACGTGAAGACGTCAAGAAATCCAAGCAAGTTGTCCTTTTGCTCCTTGAACACAAAGGCAGACTGATATATAAATGTAACACAATTGACGGATCTCGTGTTGACCTATTTCCAGAAGGAAGGTAACTAGATTTACATTTTCATCAACAAAGCCAACAAATTAGTATTTGATTTAAAGTATTACATTTTCCCATTCTTGCATTTATTTGTTTTTGTTAGTGAGGACACCCTGCAGAACTTGAAAATAAAATCACACGCGAGTTCTCTGTTTCGAAGGATTGATGATGCGGTGTATAAGTTTAAGAAAGAATTCAAAAAGGAGTACACTCTCAGTCTGGTGCAGATTGCAACGGAAACATTGGAAGGAGGTATCCTTGCAATTTGTGTTCAACGGTTCAGTTTGGAGAACGTATGCACGCTAGTAAAGACCTACCCAATCCGACTTGTTCTCTTTTATCACCACGACCTGACGTCCATCTCAGAAGAGCAATTGTTGGCCGACTCTTGGAATTGCGCTCTAAATAGTTTGGGACATTTTTGCGAAAAGTTGGCACAGATTTTAGACAAAAATCTTGAGGAGCAACAGCAACATCACTTCTCAACGTGGGACTTCTTGTTTGGCGACAACAGGAATTTTATCGGAGAAATCCTTTGTATTTATGCAACGATTGCTGTGTCATGTGTAAGAGTCGATGTAACACGGTGTGTGAAAGATCCACGCTATGCTAACGTATTGCGGTTCGTGTTACATAATAGCAAAGAAAGGATGGCTGAAATCATACACTCGCTAGCTTCGACCCGGCAAAATCTCCCAAGGTTGGGGGACGTACTTAGAACTGGTGATAAGGTCCCAACGCTTACTCTATTTGGATTTACTGAAAACGAGATAAAAACGTATGGAATGTTTTTGGTATGGGGAGACAATGAAGTGGATGACGACTATCGCAAAAAGCGTTACATTTTTAATGCTTTAATTTCTGAAGAAGACAAAGAGTTTTTGTTTGAAAATCTGTACGAAAAGAAAAAGGGTGCAAGTGCACGTGCAGATTTTGCCCAGTCAATCTACAACATTCGCAACAAGGAAGACTTCCCAGGACAACATCTGGATAAGTACGTATTTTACCGCTTTTCATCCCCATCTACATTTATGTACGGGTCTACACGAGTGGCAGAATTTGGAAGAGAACACGGCGACTTACATTTGAACATATTTCTCTTCGATTTCTCGCAGGTAAATTATTTGCACCAATAAAGCTCATTGTTCAAATGTAACACACATATTTGTATTTACAAATGTAATCATAATTATTATTATTTTATCTTGTAGAAACCAGCTGCCCAGTTCACCATTGGTCACATATCCACAACTTATCTGTTACATCCTTTCAAAGAAGTCTTTGCGGGAAAGGAGCCATTCCCAGAGGTCACAGAAGACAATTATAATCATCCGAACCTCCTGGCTAAGGAACAAGTACTACTAATTGTATGTATATACAAATACCTTAAACCAAAAGTTACTACGCGTGACAGGAGGACATGGCTTTGTCGGCCTCTCTTGGCAAAACAACTCAATTCCTTTTTGGAACCTTTCTTTCCTGGTCATGAGGAATACAAATATGATATTTCATGTGGGATCCTCCAAAGCGTATTTTTGGTAAGCTTTAAACAACTTGCAATTAGATCTATTTATGTACTGATTTGATGTAACACAATATGTATATAATCAAACCATGTGTTACATTAACTACTAGGACGTTGGGACCGAGTATCGTATTGGCGGTCAGCTGCTCCCTGTTCGAATGCTAGAAAGAGTTCGATCCGACGGTTATGAAAGTTTCAACAGGCGTGTCGAAGATTTTCGACAACTGCTCTATAACACCCTGTCATCTTTCGAATACAAATCGGACCTCACTTATACGCTCTTGAGGAAAATCCCGGACATTGAACATCACTTCCGGTTTGTTGAGACCTCGCAAAGGTTAAAGGTAAAGGTGGCCCATCGTTTAGGAGCGTGGCCGTGCCACTTTGAATCTGATCCGCGGTTTATAGAGGGAAAGCTAGAACTTGACGCATCTGACAGTTCCATTGTTACATCTTAAACATTCTTATAATATCACAAAAAAATCAATCGTATCTTTGTTACATCTTTGTCAAAATTAATGCAAGTGAAAAAATTTTCTAGATTCAAAATAATTGACAGCAAAATTGAACTCGTGCTCAAATAAAACGTAGAATAACAAGAAACACTTCCTCTCAAATTTTTTCTGTGCATAGCTGAGCCATGAAAAATTCTGCTGATCCATGAGAAAGCCTTCCCTAACACTTGACTGATCCATTGACACCAGAGCTGAGCCATGAAAAATTCTGCTGATCCATGAGAAAGCCTTCCCTAACACTTGACTGATCCATGCCTACCTCCGTTGAGCCATAAAAAGTAGTATCAGATGTTTTATGTAACACAAAAAGAAACATTTGACTTGTTTTTTAATGAGCATATTTAATACACATTAGTTTTTATTGATTGCATCATCAAAGAGAAAGAATATGTAAGACAATAAAGGAGTTGTTAATAAAAAGGACAATTTCTTTCAATTCGTTTCAAATTATGAATATAAAGCATGATGGACAAAAATTCAGGATATGTAACACTATTGCCATATTTACTGCTGCTTTGGTGGTGCCAGCTTGGAGTCTCCACTTTTTGCAGGAGCGGGAGATTGTGGCCGAGATCTTGATCCATCCTTTTGCTGGAACACACCCATTCTGTCCAGACGTTCTGCTGCCGCTGCTTGATTCGGACCAACTAACTGACCAACGACGGCAGCCACTTCTTCTCCATAAATGATAACGTTGCCCTCCATATCAAGCTCTTTCGGCTCTTGCTTCAATGCTTCCTTAGCTGTTACATCAAGACACAAGTCATCATCGGAGAAGGGCTCTGGATCCTCAATCTCAAGTTCCAGCATTTCATTTACTTTTTCCTCCGCATCAACAACATCGCCATGATCGTCTACCTCGGATTCCCAGACTTCTTCAGCCAAAACAGGAGCATCAAGCATCTTGTAACACTTAACCAGCTCCTTGATACTCAAGCACTGATCGAAATTAGCAAAGCAGTCGATCAGACATGTAACAATTTTCAGTTTCTTGTAAGCTGGGTGTCCTTTGGGGATGGTCGTGCTCAAGAAGAAATCTTCATACTTTTTAATGCGAATAAGACACCTCTCAGTCGTCAAATACGCTTCGACTGCTCCGAAGGCTGGGACCTTGCTGGATTTCGGATGATCACATGGAATCAGATAAACAGCTAGACTGCTGGCCAGCTCTCGCATTTCTTTCAGGTCCTTCTCTGCCTCATCTGATAGCTTTCCATCCCCTGCAATCATACAAATTATGCATACTCTTTTGAGTTATTTGTGTTACATAATGCATACTGTATAGTAATATTAATAAAAATGTAACACCAAAGAAACTTACCATGCTTCAGGTCGGAAATGAGGTCACGGCCACTTCTATGGATGATGAAACTGTCTTTGTCTATATTCTCCTTCATTAGTACAGTGCTGGGGTCCATAGGCAAGATATTCAGTCCATTCATATTCATCCTTTTGACTCGGACCAGGAGCGTTCTGGTGACACTGATTGCCCACCTGATAATAACTCTTTCATACTGATCTTTGAAGGAGGAAATGGAGTCCATAATTATAAAATGTAACAAAAATTTTCAACTTTGATTCTAAGTAGGAGGTGAAAAGCACTTAATTTTAAATGCAAGGCAAGGTTTCAAAGTTTTCAGCGGCAATGGAAAAATGTGACATCACAAAAAATTATTGTAATGATGTGAAGTGTTACTTTCCAATTACAACAACAAAAACCAAAAGCGATATTCAATATGATATATGCGCTGTCTCTATGGGCAAACTGCAACCACTGTCTAGTGTAGAAAAGGAGTGGCAGAAAATACATTTACCACTTATGACACTGGCATTTACTTGCGTCGATGTTCGATCCTATGTAAATATATGTAAATCTTAATTGTTACGTAGCTGAGCGTAGCTAAGCGAGTATTGAGATTGCCGTGACCGTCTGTCCGTCTGTCCGTCTGTCCGTCAGATGGATAACTCTCGAAAGAGGTCAC
>JAHZMX010005974.1:0-14276 GCA_027743895.1 Seira musarum | reverse complement strand
CACATACCGACACATGTACACATTATATGACACATATAAAACCGGAGGTGCATTAAAGCGTTAAAAATTAATTGTACACTTTGCACTGCTGCTGCTACTGTTGCACTACTGATGCAGTTCCCGTCATAAATCACTTCCTTTTTCGTTTCACAATTAATAGGAGAGGAGGTTAATTAATAAACTTACAATTACAAATTACAATCGCTGTCACTGTCAAGTAATGAAACTTGATTCAACTTTTCTGAAGAAGACAAATCCGACCTGGTCTACTTTTTGTCAATGAAGCTTTTTAGTTCCACCCACACACGAAGCACGTGTTCCTTTTGATATTCCTGTCAAAGATGAGAGAAATGTTTGCACACGAGTAACTTATATCGCTTGGAAATCCAGTGAACGAACAATGAAATAAACACATGTGTTCACCCTCCTTTGTATGAGCTGGATTGCTTCAGGTCGATACAGGTGACAAGAACAACCTCACTTTAATTATTGATAATGTCACTTGATCACGCTAGACAAAATTGTAATTGTAAGAGTAACTATCTTTTTCGGGTCAAAACTCGAACATGTAGAGCTTCACTTTCTACGACTACAACACGACAACAACGACAGTCCATGAAACAAACTTTCGAGACATGTCACGACAAAAACGAACCCTTCTTGAGAAATTCCTTAAGTGAAAGAACAAAACAACTTTGCAAATTGCAAATGTAACTGGACTTTTGTCAGAGAAGAAACACGAGACAAGCGAGTAACGAGGTTCTGTTCTGGAAGCGAGTTGGTAAAAGACTGAGAAGCACTTCCCTACTTTCCATCCATCCATTCACTCGCTCAAGAGCCGTCTTGTTTTCCCTTCTCTTTTTTTACTACTGCTTGCTTGCTCTCTCGTGTGCTTCACATTGAACTCTTCTTCATTTCTGTCGACGATGACTACGATGGTCGGTGTTGTTGTGTGCGGCGGCGGTGCCATAGTGTATAAATGTGGTACTGTGAAGAAGCAGTTTTTTTCCTTTTTGACAGTGAACCAAGCAACCAAGCTTGTTTTATTTTGTAAAGTGTAGTTAGTTGTTTGGGCAAAGAAGAAAAAAAAGAGTGTGTAGTCGTAGTAGTAGTAGTAGTGATCGTAGTTTTGTCATAAAGTTTTGTTCAACTTCAACTCAACTTCTTGCGCTTACGCTCTTTAAGTGAGTGAGTGAGCAAGCAAGCACCATCATCATCATCTTAATAACATAACATTCTTAAACTGTGGCAGTTGTTGTTATGTTCTTGTGTGGCATGGCAAGGCTTCGTATTGTATCGCTTCGCTTGGCAGCTGAGCTCCACGGCATTACATTTTTTTTCCTCACCGCCGCAGTTTGTTCAAGCTGAATGAGGAATCCAATCCAATGCACTTTCTTCTTCGTATAAGTCAAAAGCTTTTTTTCTGGAGAAAAGTCGATGCTATTTTCTTCAGAGTCATGAGCTCTTTTGGTGAGTTCAACTCTGATCGTGTGAGTCAGAAATAGGAAGAGAAAGAGAGAAAGACTTTTCATTCTTTCCATTTCACTTAATATAATCTCGTCTCGTGTGAGTAAAAAGAGAAAGTTTTTTCCATCTTTCCATTTCCAATTTTTTTTGGAGGCTAGGGAGAAAGCCAGCGGAGGTCTAACTCATTTTATGATTTTGAAAGGAAACACACTTTCTTTTTGCTTCCTCTTTTCCCGGATGATTGTATACCATGTCCATTTTATATTCTTTCTCTGTGGACTCCTATTCTCCCGAGTAATTCACGGGTCGTCAGGAAAGGTGGAATGGAAAATAGCTCTCTGGTTTTTTATCGCGATCCATTCATTCCTTTGCTCACTTGTAGTAGTAGTAGTAGTAGTGGTAGTTGTAGTAGTTTGATTCTCTTTTGGCTTCGGTTGGCATTTTGTAAGAACAAAAGAGAGAAATGAACTTGGATGGAGTAAGTGGAAGAGTGACTGCAATTTAGAGGAAATCATCTGCTTGGAACAATGAGCAACATTCCTGTCGGAATGAAGAGACTACGAAGAAGAATCTTTGTGTTTCACTCAAAACGTCGTTATAGTAGTTGTCCTTATTTTTTCCCCCATGGTTTAGTGGTGGTGGTATGGTGGTGGGATATGGGAAGCGTGGTGAAATGGTGATGCGGTGTTGGTGGGAAGGAATGGCATGGCATTGCATGACATGGATCATCATCATCATCACTATTACCAACAACGTTGTTTTTTTCTTCTTGCATGTGTCCGCATGCTACTGTCGAATTAAGCCATGAAAATACTTTGGGGGCTTTATTTACCCTTTCCAAACAATGCAACACAATATTTTCTCCTCAACTCAACAACACAACGAAAAGAACAAACCATCTTCTCATAGGCAAAAAAAATTGTCATAATGATGCATATTGCGTAATGATACTTGGATTGTTTGTCCCTTTTTTTATTTTGCAGCATGCATAAAAAATCTCACAATCAGGATGAGGATGACATGCACGCATTCATTCACTCAGCCAAAAGTCTCCAAAGCAAACAAGCTTGAATGGTTCGAGTTCTCGGTGAGTGAGTGAGTGCATAGAGCATAGCACATGTTCCATAATAAAATGAGTGTATTTATCCTCGCCAAAAAATAGATAAAGTGTGCTTGCTTTTTCCTTGCATGTTTGCATAAGCAAAATGACATATCAACATCACCCAAAAAACATGGGATGTGCCAAAAGATTTACTTTAGCAGACGAAAAGAGTAAGTAAAGTAGGAGCTGGTTCTGGTTGTGCGACACATCACATCGACATCATCAACTCCCATGTCGCATGTGTACTTTTCTACCAAGAGTAATAATAATAACGCTCAATTTCAAAGTTAGCTTTAGTGTCCCTCCTCATCATCTCATCTCATCCGAAATCCTCAAAGAGGAGGATGTAGGGTGGGATCGCATGGCAGAAGTAGAAGGATGATGATGATGGAAATGATGAGAACATGCCAACATTTATAATGCTAATCGTACCAAAAATAATAGCACCACCACCGCCACTACAAAACCAGAAGAAGAACATCATCATGATTCAAGGGAGATATGGGAGAAGGCCCAAAATCATCTTGCTGCATGATATGATCATTATCGTCGCGGCCGTATCATCTTTTTAATCCTCCTCACTTTATAGAAATTTATGTCGACACAGCAGTAGAGAAGTTGGTAGTAGTTGATGAGGATGAAAATGAACAGATGGTGATTACCACGAAAGCATAATCATAAGTAATCATCATGATCCCGCATCTCATCCTCATGTCATGGAAGCAAAATCATTTATCCTTGAGTCATGCATAATGTGACATCAAAACCGGCACGTAATTACATTCTTTTGAGGAGATTATATATTTGCGACTTGGTGAGCATCATAAACAAAAGTGAATTAAAATAAGATGGGTTGAATATTCCGTATTATTGACAGATTAGATGGAATTACAGCAAAAGATTGATTATGTGCTATTTTTATGCCATTGAGAAATTCCATTTACTATAAATCTGTTTTCTACATTATTTTACCTTTTTTGCTGTCGAACCGGTTTCACAGAGTTTGTGTTTTTTTTTTAAAATTTGAAGCTTAAATGAAATGTATATGAAACGGAATATGTAATAATAAATAAATAATTTTATTCGCTAATCTTCGCCCACTACCCACAGCTTTTCAATCCTGTTAATTCCTATCACGTTAAAGTACGCAATAACTATAATCTGTCACGAATCCCAAAATAATTTGTCCTCGCATTTTTAAAGCTAAATAATGTTAATTTATAATAATGATGATGACGCATAGTGGTAAGATATGGTCGAACAAAAGTGTCAATTACTTTTTAAATGTCCTTTCATGTCCATGTGCATGCATGCACAACATCCTCATGCTCTTCTCATCACCACTACCACACACAAAGAAAATATTGAGGCAATGCAAACAATCTGAAAATGAAGTGACTAAAGCAATACAAGCTGAATAAATTACCAAAGTTATAAAAGTTTATCTTGTTATCATAAATATTTTTCTAAAGAGAGTGGATCGGATTAGGTATGTATGCATACAAAAACCAATATGAAATACAACAATAAAAGAAATTCCTTTTTCTCAGTAAGTGATAAAATTCCTCTGAAGAGGCAATGCACTATGAATGCAATGAGCTGTTTAAATGTATAGCTATTTTTTTGTCATTATCATTTGTGCAAACAACACCAACCAAAACCAAACGAAACCAACTGAAAAATACGTCGATGGATATACCTAAGCATATGCTAATTTGGTTTACACATATTATGTTTTTTCAATCGGACGCTGGGTGAGAAATCGTTCACAGTTTGATGCTAAATGCGTGACTCATTTAGTAAACAAAACCTTAGTAAGAAAAATTAGCATGTTTAAATTAAAATTAATATGCATACGTTGGGGATAAAATAAAGATCCTTTCCCATTTCAAAGCATTCTCCTTATTCATTTCAACCATTAATAATTTACGTGTTTTTTCAGCTTCGACCAAACGAGACCACCACACCAAACCACATCTCTTTTCATGTGAACAGAAGCAGAGCAATAGAAAAAAAATAACTGTAGCTTTAGTTCTCCTCCGGATGAGCGTCATTTGTAATGTATAAATGCATGAGATTGAGATGAAATGCGTAATGTTCCTCTTGAAAAAAATGAAACTAAAATTCTGCATGGAAAAAAATATTTTTTTATTCTGTGCCCATTCTCATTTAGTTCTGGTGAACAAAAAATCTGGATGAAACGAGTGAGGGAGGGAAAAGAACCATAGATCCATATTATTTACAGAAATGGTGCCGTCATGTCATCGTCATCCCATCACTTTTCTCGCCACCACACACACACACACACAATCATTTCATAGAAGTCGAGTCCAGCCTGGAGCATGTTGATCTTATGCGTAAACATTGGAATAAAAGAGTAATACGTGAAGGCGCACACTATATTAGTATTTCATTATTATTATCATTTTCCTCCACTTTTGGATTTTCGATACAGCACATATTATCATCATCATCATGACTATGACTGGATTGGATTGGATGGATGCCCCTTTTTTCACTCTAGAGTTACGAATATTAGCCCAAAGACCATACCAAAGCAGAGGAAAATCTGTTTGGCTAGAAGGGAAGCGTGTTATGATGATGTGATGTAAATTGTGGATGCATGTGGATGAGAGGAGAAGGGGGAAAGAGAAAAAGACGAGGAGTCAGTCAAACATGCAAATATTATTAACAAGAATCCTCTCTCTTCTCTCGCTTCAACTTGTAAATTGGACGTTGTGTTTACACATCCTCCAAAGGCCTACTGCCACCACTCCTGTAAAATAACGTGTTCAGAGTTTGCAGTGATTTACTAGAGAACCGCAATGGATAGAAAGAAATAACTGACAGAGATTGTTTCCACTGCAGGCCAAACTAACTATAAGTGGACCAGGCAGATTCCCTTCTTTCTTTGCTTGATTTCCGCTCTAATGTGGTGATGTGATGATATGGACCCCATTTTCCTCGTTGATTGAGTCAAGTCTACTAGTCCAAGCCACAACCACACACACTTATTATGTAACTTTCCATCTCCATCATCATCACCACTGCCCTCATCCTATCAGACAAGACAAGGAGGAAATGAAAATGAAGTTCCGATTTAAGGAGGCCTCGTAAAGGCATGCATGCGGTAAAAGGTCCTGTCATGCTTTACTGTATTACCATTACCTACTGTAAAAACAGCTAATATGGCTCTGTTGAATCGAATTCTGCCAAGTCACAAGTGGCAATAGATGATGGTGGTAGCGGCGGGTGTGTAGCTATGAATTTTTTTCGAGGTACATATTTCCCTCCTTTTATTTTCATATCTATAAAAATTATTCTTCGATTCGGATCCGTTTTTTTTTCATTAAAATCTCTTTTCCCTCCTTTCTCTCGCTTTCTCTCCCTCACTTGCCTTATCTCGACACGTTTGAATTGATGAGGAAAACTAAAGAAAAGAATGAAAATTGTACTTTCCTGAAAAAAAGATAGTGAATGTGGATCATTCTCCCGAGAAAAAAAATGCTGAGATGGTAATGTTATGGTAGTCTGCTTGGTCTGCTCTCATCTTTTAAGGCTTACAACAGATTCAGCTTCCTACTTCCAAATTTAAGGAAACGAAGCGGATATAATGGGATATGGGAATGCGTGAATAGACATCTGGTACCCCAAGCCAACTCTGTACTACTACACTATCCATCCATAAATATGAAGATACTATTATTGTAGAAGGTAGAAAAACTATTTATCGTGATCATAACTTCCTCTCCTCCTCTTCTTCTGTGGAAGCAATATTTCACCAGTTATAAACCCATTATAAAAGGGGAGATAAGCGTGTGTTCACTGCTCAGCCAGCTCAGCTCAGAGAAGCACACAGTGAGCACAACACGGCAAAATGATCATCCTCCTCTCTCATTTAATATCCAAATCCGGAAATGTTTGCTTCCTTTTAAAAGGATAGATATTAGAGGGAAAGGAGAGAAAAGAAGTTGAGAAACAATAACACTAAAAAATCTTCTTTTCGTAAAAAAAAAGTGCCTTTGGGCTTTCATAGAAAGAGAATATATACTCTAGTTCGAGTGGGCGTTACACCAATTTCCTTTCGATATATTTTCTTGGTAAAAGCATTTAATTTTTATATTCCAAGAAAGAAAACTCTTTTTTTGGAGGGAAGGGAGGAAGTTGGAGAAAAAAAAACCGGAGAAAATGGTAAATAGGAAAATCATGTAAATTTTTTTCTTGTTTGTCCAGAACAATACAAACTCAGTTCACTCAGAGCTCTGAGGAGAGGAAAAAAAATCTTAAACTGCGCTCTAATGCCAAAAGCTTTGTTCGGAAGGCGAGGGAAAGAAAAAAGCGAGATGAAGATGAGATGCTCTGGCTCTACAAGAAAACCATTTTCTTTCCTTTTCCCTAAGCAAAATGCCATTTTGAATGAATAAATAAATGAATGAGAAATAAGTGAGGCGAGGCGAGGCAGATTCACTTCGTTTCTTCTCCAGCTCCAGAGATATAAAAGAGCTTTTCTTTTCTTAAAGCGTCCGTCTGATGTGATGTGAGACTGAGTTGAGCCTAGCTATAGCTCATCGTCGTTTGTCCTCATCTTCCACAGAAGTGTTTACAGCATTTAAAAAACGTGGTACATTTTTTTCTCTTGTACTCAAACAGTTCATGCTCATCCAGTCCTTGAAACGTAGAATCATTCTTACGACATGTCTGAATAAAATTCCTCCGTAAAAATCGCTATTTCAAGAAAATGATGGCCATTCACCTACCTATTCATTCTCAAACAAAAATAAAATCTTCGTTTTCTGTGGTACATGGGTACATTGAATGGAAGTTGACGTGATATGGATATGGCATGGAATGGGGAAAAGAAGAAAAGATGATCGCGATCACGATGATGATGACTGACTAAAGCTTCAGAAAAAAGCAAATGCCATACAAAATTACATAATAAGATGCATATGCACATACTTTTCCAGAAGAGTAAAAAAAAAGTTTGCTCCATAATAATTTTTTATCCATATAAAAAACTTTTTTTTTTGTATTATTGTTTGTCCTTATGCTAGCCCTGCGAGAAATTTTTTGTGTACAATATGCATTATAAATGATGTATTACCTATGTCCACACAAGAACAGAACAAAGTATATACAACACGGAGACATATAATTTCCCCTCATTTTTTTTCTCTCCCTCTTGCCATCGTTCTTCGCATTGCATATCATCTATGGCTTAAGATGGAAAAAGCGTAAAAAAGCTTTTGAAAAAAGTCTATTTGCAGATGTGATATAAAGAAGAAAAAAAGAACTATACATATAAGTATATATACGTAAAGATGTATTCATGTATTTTTTATATCCCCTCCAGTACTTATCGCGCCACCGGGGCCGACAGAAATTGTTCGCCCTTTCAACAACAAAAAAAAGCTCCCAGAGCCAAATACTCTCTCCACTGATTTCCCTACCCAAATATGGCATTCGGATGTCGGCTGGTTGATTGCCACTATCTTCCCGAGAATAAAAAAAAGTTATACAAGATGAAGGAGAACTCACTCTGTGACTACTGCTATTACTATTACTACGAGAGAAATACCACCACACCATACCACCACCACCAGCATTACTAAAAAAAAGTTTACAACAACAACATCTACTACTACTACTACGACGCGACTACTACTACTTTACATCCAAAGCAATACACTTTTTTTCGCTGTTAGCGTGCTTACATAAACGTACAAAAGCCGTATAAAACTTTTTTTTAAAGATGTACCTTATTACTATAATGGAGTGGATATTCTATTATTTTATAATATCTCGAAGAAAATCAAAATATATAAGAGAAGTATATGTCCATATAAAAGCCTATTTTCTTATGCATATGCCCTGGCCTGACTTGAGTAATGTGAATACACTACACTCAATTTCCATCTCATTCCCTCTGTGAGCAGAACAGACCCACGTGGAGCTGGTTTAAGAGAACGAATCCTCTCACAGAATGAGCATACTTGCTCAGGCCAACGCTCAAATTTTTTAGGGTTGCTCCACCTCATCCTCTTACTTATTCAATGAGCAACAAGCATCCTCTAACCAAACCAATTGGATTTATGGTTAGGGATTGCACTCGACTCCTCATTGGTCTCCCTACAAATCTGGGATATCTTTTATTGCTGCTCATATATGACAATGTTGGATCGGGAACACGTGGATCCCAAAACCAAAGTTTTTGCACCTCTTAAGAAAGAAAAAAAATAAGAGGATATGGTGCGATAGGATGAATGGAGAAAACTTCTTTTCGCTCCACAAAGCAGTGGATATGTACGTCTCCGGTGCATGCACGGAGACAAGTAGTTTTCACTGATGACTTTAGTGAATCCATTGCATTTATCTTGCTCTCCACTCCAACTACTCCGAACCGAATAAACCGAGAAAAAACTCTTTTTTTTTTTGCGGACGACTCCTTCAACTCCAATATAGTCTATTTTTTTATATGCCAAGCATGTACTCATGCATACATGTCGAAAAGTAGTGGCGTTTTTTCGTGGCGGTGGTATAATTTTTTTTCTTTCAGTCCAGGGAAAAAATATATATGCACTACGTGTTTGTGTGTGGATGGATGTGAGTGTGTGTGTGCAAAGCATTGAATTGCTCCCGTGTAATGTCCTTTTTCCACCAACCAGTAGTTACACGTTTCACTAAAAAAAAGACTCTTTTTGGGAGAAAAAACGGATGTTCATCGCTTTTTCTTCTCCTTTCTTAAGCTGTCTTTCTTTTTATATGGAAAATGCCTCGACTTCCTGAAGCACGAGAAAAGAAGTAGTAGAAACTACTTATTCATTCTTTTTATTTCACTCCCGCTAACTCCTCCAACATCGCATCGCATTGAGCTTCTCTCTCTCTCAAGAGAAAAAAAAACGATTTTTTTTGCTTTTCCAAGTCAAGTCAGTGACTGAAGTTCAGCTTTACTTTACGTATAGTACGTCCCCAATTTATACATTATGAATGTGTTTCCCCTTTCGGAATATTGTATGTGCATACGATTATATGATGAAGAAAGAAGATGTATTTTTATAAATCCTTCTGGTACATTTGAAAACTACTGCAATTTCCAGAAATTCCTTTTTTCTTTATTCTTCTTCCTCTTGATTTCCAGTCGAGGGAATGGAATGAACACAGAAAAAAAACGAAGCAGTATTTTTTGGTTCATTGCAAGTCATCAAGAGAGCGACGCTATGGGGGCTCCATCAGCCCGTTTCAATGAATGAATAGAATATAAAAAATGGAATCGAAAGCGAAAAGTCGAGGAGTGGAAGAAGAAGAAGAAAAAAAGTCGGTTAATGTCTGCTTTCCCTTTTTTCTCTCTCCCTTCACTTACGATAGTGATGATCACGATGATCATGATGACGAGTGTGTGTGTGTAGCAGCGCAGTAATAATAAGAAAAATGGTTTAGAGGAGAAAAAAAAGAGGGAAAGAGAGAAAAAACGGAGTTAGCTCAACTATGTAGTTATAATACTCTGTGATTTCTTTCAGACATTTTCCCAATATGCTAGATAAAAATGAGTTGATTGTGCCATTACATTTTACTAGAGGCCCGTGTACTTCTGGAAGCATGAATGAATACAATGTGAAAGTGAATAGGATTTTTTGTAGAGATCAGATGGAAAATGCAAGTGGATTTTATGTAGGTCTTCCTCTTCTTCTCATCTCATCCTCCATTTTTTTCTCTTTTCTTATTCAAGGATGAAACTAGATTTTCTTTCTTTCGCTATCTCTCATCTTGATATGAGCTATAGGTAAAAAAAGAAAGTCGTTTTCATCATCATCATGATCATCATTGCCGTCGAGTCATCCAGAAAAAAAGAAGTTCCTTCAAAAAAATATATGTAGTCTTGAGTGAACTATATTAAAGCATTTTTATATGGTATTTTTAGGCTCCCAAGAGTCGTTTCATTTGCCTTTTCCGGGAATAGAAAATTTGCTTTTCTCTTTCACATTTTTCCCCTCTTCCCCTCCCTCGTGCACGGTCTCTTGATAGAATAAAAAAGCTCACAACTCGCTCTTTTTTTAATGCAAAAGAGGTTGAACATTTTTTAGAATAAAAATGGTTTTGAATGAAGGAAAAGAGTGATGCGATGCGATGTCTTGTACAAAAGAAGAAAAAGAGAGAGACGAAGAGAAGAGGTTGGCTTGGCTTGCCATCCCTAGTCAGTCAGTCATGCATTAAGAAAAAAACTTATACCAAATGGGAAATTACTTTTTTTTAAAGTTCCCTCTTCAAACTCCAGTTGAAAAAGAAAAAAAAGTTTTTTTTTCTCGCTTGTGGAGTGGAGATGGTGTATGCACGATGGAGATGTAATTGCGTCAACTTCTTGTCACGCTTTTTTCATCAGTGGCATTAATGAAAATGGAGATGGGTTGTGGAAATGAGAGGGATAGTAGTGAGGATGGGTTATGCAATGATGATTATCATCATGATCATGGTGAGATGAGAAAGAATTCTTTTTCTCGGGTGATGCGAAAAGGGTTAGAAATTTTACACTTTGAGCTCATACAACCCTAATTGAATGGAGGTGAAAGTGTCAACAAGAAATTTTCCTTTGAAGTTGCATTTAAAATTTTCATTAAGGGTTTACGCATTAACATTGAGACCAGACCAGGGGAAGTCAAGTCAAAGTCAATTAAAGACCATTTCACAATTTCATGAGTATTGCTTAATTACATCAGAGAAAATTCGAGTAATTGGCTTAATCCTTAAATTATGAAGGAAGCAGAGACAAGCCGGGTTTGCTTCTTTCCTCCTCCTCGCGACTTACAAAATGTGGCCATTTTAAAACGTGTGATTGTGCTTGTGATTGCGTTTTAGGGAAAAACAAGAAAATAGTAACATAAATCTAGTTGCTCCATAACATCAACATCCATTCATTCATTCGCTCACTCATTCGCAGAAAATCCATTTATTTCTCTTTTTTGCCTTTCCTGAGAAAATAGAATTTTGGAAATGGAAAATGGGAAAAGCAATGCCATGCCACCGCACATTTTACTCATCCGACCGAGTCCATTCTCGTTCCCTTTTTTCTCCTCACTTCTTCAGCAGAGCAAACCAACAACAATTCCATTAGCAAAAAGAGGAGTGAATTGATGACAGAACGATGCCATAGAATTCTTTAGTTCACTTCAGTGTGGAAAATGAACAAGACTGTGAGTATCATTGTAGATAGAGATGATGATGATCATCGCCATTGCCATCACCACTACCACCGCCACCACCACTTTTTTTACTTCCCCCGCCGCTCTCCATCGCTTCACTTCACGGCATTTTAGAAGGAAAATGGGAGAGATAATTTACACAATCTCTTTTCCCACTTTTTCCAGCAACAAAAAAAAAACTGTCAAAGAGCCAGAGAGAAAGAAAAAAAAACGGGTTTGCTCTTGCTGTATGTGTAAACATATGAAATGGAAAAGTTAAAGGTTGACTGAGTCCAAATATTTCTTTTCATAATCATTTTCCCAGTAAAATGCCACGAGAAAACAGTAAACAAGCCAAGTCGCAAGCCACTCTGAAGCTTTTATTCTCCGGATTTTGTCTCTCTCATTCTCGTTTCCTTTTCTGTGTACAATGTACTTTGCACGAGCTTAGAGAATTGAATGACATCATTGCATTGCGATTGCGAAAAAAAAGACGAGAACTGGAGGGGCGGGTAGACTTGTAGCTTTGACATGAATCCAGAGATCCATAGAAGCGTTTTTATAGAGAAAAGCCAAATCATTACTCCATTACATCACATTTTCAACTGCACATTAGAGAAAACACGAAAAAAAATACTCATAAAATGAAAATAGGGGAAATGGCATAAAAAGCAAGAGACCGACGAAGCGAACGACTAGCGTGTCTAGTGAAAACCAACAAACCACTCAACCCTTTATTACCACTACATTGCTTTCCGCCAGCATCATCATGTTCTCTCAAATGATGATGATGATGATGATCACGATGATATGATAACAATAGGGAAAAGAAAATAAGGTTCGCAAATACAAAATGATACAATTTTTGTCGGTAAAAAAATTGTAAACACTTTATTGTGCTATAAGGAATGCAGAAAAGGTTTTTGGACAGAAATAAAAAAATAAACGACTTTGGTTGAGGTCGTTATAACGAGATGAGATGAGTCAGGGAAGCCAAGCCCCCTTTTCCATTTATTTATTTTTTTCCTCTAATGGAAAAATAGGCTAAAGTGACTTGTCTTGTCATTATATTGAGTTTTCCAGAGAAATGAAGCATACACGATAAAAGCGTTTACGGGCTAACTACTCAAACTCAATATTAGGTTCAAAGAATATGATTCGAGCATAAAATCATTTTGTTTTAGACCCAATCATTGATTCACATTACTTTCATATATTTATATCATAGTTTCGCAGGATAGCACGAGTAAAAGTTCAAAGAACAAAGAAAAAATGAGTAACATGTGTAAGCCGTAAGCTATAAAAATTCAAATCTTTCTTTAAATGGACAATCGCCATATCTTATCTTCCAAACTTGGAAAATGGAAGTGAAAAATCACAAACATGAAGACATGAAGCATGGTTTCATCCACTAATTATAGCTGCAGTGTAGATGAATGTAATGGAGGAAAAGCATTCATTTCAATGATTACAAAACAAAAGGGAGGATATTGAATTGAATACTGGAAGCAATATCTGTATGTATATATGTACTCATGTTCTGAGCTCACAGACATGGAGAACCAGAACCACACGTTGCGGTTTTCACGTTATTTTTAGTACCTGTTTCATTCCGGGACAGCTTTTCCCACTAGCCGCCCAGCATTTTTGTGGAAAGTTCTTTAATGGATTCTCTGCATGTTGTAGTCCCCGCTAATTTCCTTTGTAGAACATGCTTTCTTGTGGATTGGACTGGACCTAATCACGGCAACGCTTTTAGCACCATAATTCAAGTATGAACATTTTCACTCTGATCTTTCTGCTCGCACACGATCACACGACGCGACTACCAGACCAGACCAAACGAACGACCCGACTCACCCGGATGGCTGTAAAATTTGTAAATAAAATGTGGAGGTAATGGAGTTGAAAAAGGGGCTATCAAAATGTTGGAAATGTATGGGGGCACTTAACAATATATAGTGGCCCGTTGGGAGCAAACGAGAAAATCATTTAGTGGAACGGCATTTTTTATTTGTTTGACCAGAGACCACACGAAACAAATGTGAGCAGTTTTTGGAATTGGAATCCATGCATTCATGCTCTTTTTAACCATGAGAAATAATGTTACTTGGAATGTTGGATGGAACGGAATACAATTGCATTTCACTTAATGGGCATTACGAAACTTTTTTGGGGAAATTATTCCCTCGCGAAAAACTGCAGACTGCGGAGAACGTATGTAGTAGTAGTAGTCAAATGGCTGCTTTCACTTTAAGAGTCATGCATGACGATGAAATTGTTCTTGTGGGGGAGGGAATTGAGTTGAATTAAATCGGTATGTAATTATTTTCTTTGCTGCGTAGGTTGTACAGAAGGGGGGTCCATAATGGTTGTTACATGACATAATATTTTTTTTTGAAATCGACAATTTGCATAATTGAATTTGTTGGGTTTGTCAACGTGATCTCCATCCTTCCTGGCATTAGCCCTGCATCTTTTTTTCCAAGAGTCTAGCACTTTTCTTACAGTTTCCGGGGTTACTTTTTTCTACT
>JAHZMX010005973.1:0-17802 GCA_027743895.1 Seira musarum | reverse complement strand
GCTGAATCCAATGGTGACGTCAGATTTTAAGTTTGCGAGGGTCGTTATTGGTTGATGCCCTAGTGACATGGAATTTCTGAATAAATCTATTGAGGTCAAGAGAAAACAAGTTGAAAGGGAAAGTATGTTGGAAAGTATGCGGAAGTTGCATTCCTATGAGAACAGAGAAAAAAGCACATCAGCAATTTTTTTTTGCATGGAGATGTCTTCATTTAATTCCATCCTATCAAGTTCTATGCAAACGAGATAGTTAAAACTGTAAAACGAGCAAAACAGGACAAACGGCTTTAGATTTTCATTGTGCCCTTGACTTGATGTACCTACGCTAATTACTTTGTTTACATTGCATTTTTATCGAAGTGGTAGAGAGAAAGCGAAAGCCAACTAGACGAAACCAACCCACGCGAAGCTAAACCAAACCACCAGAAAATTGAGCTTGTCATTGTCTCTGTACGACCACGACCACTAAAAGCCAAACGTAGTAAGTAGCAGCTCTCGTTGCTCCCTTCGGAATAGGCTTGTTTACACACACACAGGCAAAAAAAACTGTTTACTATTGTTTATAGGAAAAGCGACGAAAATTCTAGTGAAAGCGTTTTCCCTTTCAATTTGTAAAAAAAATTAATATGGAAAGTGAAGCGATGCGCAGTTTACTCATCAAAGCTGACTTGTCAAAGTCAAAGCCAACGAAAAAAAAATGCAGGAAAGTCAAATTATCACGAGCATAAAAATATGTGTACATACGTAACGTGAATGGATAACTTAACCAGACACGAAATGAAGGTGCTCATATATTATTCACTCGCCTTTTCTAATGTTCCAGAAACAAAAGGAAAAAGTCAAAAGCAGACAAGGTTATTTCTTTCTTACAATTAATATTATCTCATCAGAAAAACAAAGAGAAAGTGGTGGTGGCATTTGAAGAGTTTATCCATAAAGTTGCGGCATTGTAATTGAATGAGTACTCTTATGAAACAAACAAGCCAATAAAAACAAAAATTCTTAAAAGTTAAATTATACATAAGTTACAGGGTGGCAAGTAAAGTTGGCGAATATTATTTAGTATTTGGCACTGAAATTGACCGCTTAAGAAAAGGTCACGGACTATTATTTTTTTTCAAATTCCACGACGCAAAAGATTATCGTTGATGGTAGAAGTAGATTGGTGTTTATCTACTTAGACTAGACAGAGATTGCACATCTCAATTGATAAACTCCTTGTCCTTCATTCGACTAGTAGCTTCATACATGCTTTTATCCGCTGTTTTCGACATCATTGTCTACGAACGTCATCATGGCCATCACTTCACGAAAAGCAGAAAATATTTGCAGAGGGATTTGATTCCAAAATCCACATCTTCCCCTTGAACGGAACACTAGAGTGTGTACACACAATAACAAGGTTTTTTTGTTTTATTTTTCTCTCTCTTGCTTTTCTCCAGCCAGAAGTAGTCCAGTCCAAGTCCAGGCCAGGCCAGACTAGACATGTTAAAATTTTTAACCTTCCTTCCGCGCGTCACGTAAATTGTCCGTACGTACGTACATTTCGTAACAAATTCTCTTTCATGGGATGGCTCTCCCTTGCCGCCCTAATTGCTTCTATCTTTCTCTCTTTTCCATGGCCAAGCTCTTCAAACAAGTTCAGTTTACACTTCATCCTCTTCTCGCAAAAATGGACGTGCCGAAGCACGAGTTTTCGTTTGTGTGCCAAACCATGCCAAGCCAACACCAAGCAACATTGAAGAGTGGAGATGAGATGAGATGACTATACTATAACTATTTGTACTACACTACTGCCTACATCCATCCATTTTCCAACACAAACTCCAGCAAATAAGTAGATCCAAAAGCCGGTATAAATATTTTTGTTCGGGTACCTCCGCAGAATTATTTCTGCACAGAACCAAAACCAAGTCAGGATTGAAGTTGTTCAAGGAAAGTTTTTTTTTTTGCACAGACATATAGATCCATAGCCCCTGCAGTCCGTCCCTAGTTCTCGCAGTTTTCATCTTTTATTCCTTTAACTTATTCATCTTAGCTCATTCTGTTCTCTTCCTCACGGAAAAAAAATGTGAAAGAGTGAGTAGGGTACTCACTTTTACTACAGTGGTATTAGTGTAGTAAGTGGAGTGAGTTGCACATGTTCCGCCAACAACGGAAGAGGAAAACGAGGTGAAGAAAAGTGTGTCAGCACATTCCTGCCACTGTTACTGCCTAACATTATATATCATGTATTTTGTTCGTAGCGGAACCACTTCTAACTTCCCCTTTTTCTTTTTACAATTTACAATAGCAATATAGTAATAGTGATGTGATGAGTTGAGATGATGGTACCACTATTGGTGCACCATGCAAGTAAGCATGCATCCCTGCTCCTCACTTCATCTTCAATCTTCATCCAAAAAGAGAAGATGATTTTTTTTTGTTTGAGAGAGAGCAAGAATCAGCCTAGATATATTTCTCCATTTGAGTTTTAGTCCATTTCCCTCATTGTCAAGACTCAAGACGGGAGCTCTTGTCGTTTTTTTATTATTTTATTTGCACCCAATCCAATTTACTTTATTGCATTGGGAGAAACGAGATGAAATTCAAAGATTTGATTACGTAATATTGCGAAAGTATAAATGATGATGAAGAGATTACATTATTCTGAAGAATTTTGATGTCACGAGGTCACAAGGTTTAGTATTCTTCAAGACGATTTCTACAACTGCAAATAAAACTGAAATAAATAGCAATCGACAACAAGAAACAAGCAATTAAGTTTTATTGCAAAGGTAAGTAGGGATTTCAAGATTGCATCAGTTTTTCATTAGCAAAATGAAAGACCTCAAAAATTGCATGTTCTTTGTTTTTTCCTGAATGCCATAATTTTTCTTTGTGAACTTTTTCCAAGTTACTACCCACCTTTTCATTCATTCATCATGACAAGACATAACCTTGTACCACTTGAAAGAAACATGGACAAAAGTTTTTGATGTTGATGATAATGTTTGCTGTTTTACGATTTACGCATCCGCTTTCACATCCAACATCAATGTCAGAAACCAAAAAACTTTACAAATAAAATAAGTAGGTGATACTATTTTTTGCAAGGGAAATTGCAAAATGTGGCACAATCATTGGCAAGCAGAATAAATTACGTAGAACTAGAGGAAAACGCAACTAAATAATAAAAAACAAAGAAAAGTTTTTTCCCTCATCGTAATTCTGTTCCATTCATGCAAAAGTAAAAACGACTGGGGCTGAGCGGTTGAATTGACTTGAGTTTGTGTCGTTGTTGTTTCTAGTAAACAGGAAACAAAATACTGCGTACGTATATTTTCAAATGGAAGAAAGAGATACGCAACATAAATACATCTATATCCGGTTTCCCGTTGTTTTGAATGGAAAGTAGAAACAAAGTATCTACACAATTTATAGTGCATGCATGCTGCAGACTCTCACTATCACCATCCAGTATTTTGCTCTACTCCACTCCACAGACTCCAACATCGACGGAAATTAAAAAGGGTGAATGGAAGACGTAAACAATGGAAATGAGGAGAAGACGATTTATTTTTCGTGAGGATACCATCGTTCGCCGCTATTTGTAGTTTTTTTTATCCATCCTCTGTCTCCTCCTTCTTTTACATCTTCTCCACTTTGATGTGTCTTGGAAATATAGGTTTGTAGGGAAGAAAGGCATTTATTCAAGTCAAGTGAAGTGCGTTTCTTGGAAGAATCTTATCAGCTTTTTGTCTTCACTTCTACACCACACTGGGTTAGGGAAAAGAAGGTACTTTTCCCCAGTAAAAGCATAAAGAATTATTGTTTTGGCTATGATACTAGAAATGTATACCCTTTTCTTTTCTCCATTCCACATTTCGGTCAAAAGAAAAACGAAGATTATTATGAAATGTATGGATGGATGTATACATGCGGTAAAAAAAATAAGGTTTTAGTGGTGGTGGCCTGGTCTGGTCTGGTCTGGCATGGCTTGCCTTGGCGAATTACCGGGGTCTTTGCCTCCTCCGATGCGATGCTACTACATACACTCCTTTGCAAAAACCCATTTTCTGGACAAAGCTATTCAGGATTTCTCAACCAGTTTTCTCTTCTTTTCTACATTTTTTTTTGCAAACAGAAAAGGAAGAAGTTTTTGGCTTGACTTGCCATGGCTTGGGTGGTAGTCCTCTGTCGTAGTAGAAAAGTTGTAATATTCTTCTCCTCCTCACTCACTTTCTTTCAGTTCAGACGACGTAGTAAAAGAGGAAGTACTCAAACCCAAAATACATTTGCTTTTTGCAACATAGTCTAGTGTGCATGCATACTTTACTATTTTTTCCCCTTCTGGTATGAGAGTAAAGTAGTGAGTGTTGGCGGCGGCGGTGGTGGTGGAGAAAGAAAAAGAGCAGGCCAAATGGCATAAGATGCGGGTCTTTATCAAAAATCAATAATTTTATTCCGAGTATAAAAGGCAGTGCTCCCACGAACCCATAGTGTAGTACTATGTAAGTTAGTACCGCTTCTGCTGAAATCCACCACATACGAAGCCGCACCCAACCAGAAAAAAACAAACTTCACAATGAAAAACGACATGCTAAAGGGAGAAAACGCATTTTTTTGCATATATGCAACTAAAAAGAGAAACGCACTTCCAGGCTAACTTCAATCCAAATGGAGATCAAAAGAAGGAAAGATTCCTTTCATTTCATCGTTGTACAATACTACTACCTACTCTTCCATCCACGTGAACATCCATTGTCCATTGTACTAATTCCTGGAGGGAAGGAAGTGGATTGGACTGGACTGGATCAAACGGAAAAATATTGTTTACTTTTATTTCCCTATTCCCCATTTCGGATAATCAATGGTGGACAGGGAAATGGCTGTTTTGAAAAATTGCTGAGAAAAAAATCATTTGAAGAGCCCTCCAAAAAACAATATAACATACGTAATAGATTTATGACCTTCAGACTAGCCTGGAATAGACTGGAAGTGGTCTAGCTCAAAACTCCAAGTTTGCTCTACTTCTTACCCATTTGACCAAGTAAAGTTGACTTACTGGACATAAAGGACTTATCAGAAGAGAAGTAGTAAAAATGTATGTACATTCACATTTCCCTTTCACTTTGCCTTTGATGTAATGGGAAAAAGTCTATATCTTCATTCATTCATTCCAGATTTTTGATGAAAATACGACCGGAAATTTCAATCGAGAAAAGGCGTAAGCCGAAAAAGAAGGAGATGAGAATCTTGGGTGAATATATGAGTACGGGCACGCATGTGACTGTGACTGATTGTGATTGTGTGGAGGCTTTTTTAGTTTCCATTTCCTTTCCACCACTACAAAAATGGCAAAATTCATTTAATGCATAAAATGTATTTGTATAGTAGTTTTGTGTTTACCGTTTGCATATTGGAAATGAAATGTTTAGAAAGATTGCTTTTTAAGGAGCCGAGTGCCCACTTAGCAATACTAATACTGTAACTGTAAATATTTGGAGGGAAAAGAAGAAAGGGAGTGTATTTATTAGAGAAGCAAAGTCATCAAAAGTACTTTCTGTTAGTGGTGAAAGGAATAAAGAGTTTTATTACCATACGTTTATTGAATAATAAATAGATTGGTTAAGTACAAACATACACGTGAAGTAAAGTATAAAAAAACTGCTATTGTATTTGTTTGGAAGAAGAAGACGAAAGGAGAAGAGGAATATAATAAAAAGAGGAAATCACGTAAGAAACACTTTTTACGACCTTATACAATTCTTCTTCTCGAGTGAAATGAGTGGATTGGAAGAAAGTAAGAAAGAAACAAAAGCTCAGCTTAGCAAAGTACATACAATTACAATGTGGGTCAGCGTAACACAAATCGAATATAAATTCCATTATGATGATTATGGCCACTAAGCAATTTAGAAGATTGATTGTTTTACGCCTTGAAACAAACAACCAAAGCTTGGGACCTGCATGGAGAGGACCACGGACTAAAAACTAAAGAGCTTTGGTTATGGCCAAAAAAATAAATAATTAGAAATTGTAGTGTGGTTTGTTGTTGCTGTTGATGTTGTTTGTTGGACCTGCTTTACTGAACGTTTTCCCCCATATCGTACTTATAAAAATTGTATGAGCCTAATTCCCTCACTTTTATTGGGAAAACGAGCTTTTCAATTGAGCTTCGTGAAACTAATTAGGAAAAAATGTAGTTTTTGCTTAACGGTTCAACATTTCTCTAAATTATTGATTTTGTATTGCACAATAAAACCAGAATTGATGGCATATTGAGGTCACCTCAAACATAATGGATAGGTCATCCGAAATGAGAAACAAAACAAACGACAGAAACATAAAGGTGATATTGCAATTTTTTCAGTTTTTTTTCCTCGGCAATTATTGAATTTTTCATTGACAGATTGGGTGGACAATTTCACTAATTTGCAAGGCCACAATGACAATTGATTTGCTGATACTTACTTATTGATCTAGATAGAATATTCTGGATGCAATTCTTCTGGTTAACCTTCATGCAATCCAAATTACCCAGCTACACAAAACGATTATTTTTGGTTGACACGATAATAGACTTCAAACTTGTTTTAATTAGCCCCGTGGGACTCCCAATGTCATTTGTTATTTCTTTGATGCATCCAAAAGGAATCTAGACAGTCGGACAAAAAAGTTCCTTCCCCCATTTCGGACGTTAATGAATCCACACTAAATAATAACTTCCAAGGCTCAAGCATTAAAGTAAAACAAGTTGGGGCTGGGGTTTGGCCACACACACACACACACTTGGGTGGAAACAATCTTGAATAATTAATGTAAGCAGTTTCAACACAAAAATCCGAAGGTTGAATGAACGACAAAAATTTTGCCAAGTTTTGTTCCTGGACTCATTGATGAGAACTCGCGATAGCCAAGAATGGGGGTAATGAATTGAGGAGAGCAGTTCCACGTGAGTTTTGATCAACAAAATTAATTAAATTTTAATATGGCTTCGTTTCAAAAGAGTTGAAACGAGATTTTAGCATGTCTCTTAAAAAAGTTTTTCAAAACTTTTTCAGATGAATATCAATCACGACCAGGGTTCCTATTCAAAAAAATATTTCCTTCTTCTTCATTCATCCAGGATAATTTTTAAAAGTTTTCATAATGAGACTGGATTTAATTTCTTCGGAGCAGCTAGGAGACCGACTAAATGCCTACATCAACGTCGTCATCATTATGCCTGCAACTGACGATGAGATACTAAAGCTGTTTCTACTGCATTCAAGAAGAAAAAAATTTTCTTTCCTAACATAATTATACCCACTTTCATTCTCAACATATTTTTATACTATATCATTAATCAACGGTTGAATGGTCTCACAAGAGAGTTTACGGAGAGATAATGATGAAATAATGAACCATCTTGTTGCCTTCTACCCTACCTTTACCTTCATCATCATTATCATTATCATCGTACCCGTAATGAGACTGACAGTCTGAGTGAGTACGAAAAAAAATCCCTTTTGTGAAATAAAATTCTATGCAAAAAAAACTTCGCAATAATTAAGAGTTTGGATGTAGTATCGTTCTTTATTGATTACACTACATTCCAACTCATTGACTTCTTCTGGTTTAAGTAAGTTGGGCGCAAGTGGATTGGATTTTGGATTGATATTGATAGGTGAATACACGTCAGGAAAGCGATCGAGTACCTTAATCAGGATGATACCCACGCTAAGAGGTTATTCATGTAAAAAGCAATTTTTTTCTTGGTTAGCTTTTCCATTAAAAAAATGCGAAAGTTGATTCCGGCTAAAAATAGAGTGGATGGTTCGAAGAAATTACTAGATGGTCGGAAAACATGCACATGTACTGAACTACTTCATCTTCTTCTGTTGGTACTTGTGTGTGTGTGTGTGATTGTCGATTGTGCTCGCTGGGAAAATTTGAAGTCTTCCTTTTATCACCAAAACACAATTTGAGGGCTATCCCTTGGGGACTATCCAAATAGGAAAAGAAATTCAATAATGAATCATGACCTTTTTTGCCTTTAACTCCTCCAACTTTTTTTTTCTTATTTTCAAACTAAAGAGTGGCTGGGGACGCAAACTTCACAGTTCAATCACAGTCTTCCTGGTAGAAAGAATTTTTTTTTCGTCGAGATGGATTCGATGGGGAAAAATCAATATTTGGTATCTTTTTAGTCTTATGTAGCTTTCTCCAATTCATTCGTAATTAAATAAGGACAAGGAGGACGACGGCGAGGCCAAAATACGACGACGATGACGGCGACATTTTTTACTCAAAAACATGTTTTTAGGTAACATCCTTTCTCTCTCAGGAAGTCAAGGCTTTCCTTTTCTTCTTGAAGTGGGAGGAAACGAATCTTTGATGTTTTCTTCAGGACATTCTCATGAAAGATTTTTACGATGAGAAAAATCTAAACAGGACTCCTTAACTTCAAGACATTCAGAGCATTTCCTTCGCTTCCCGGAATCGCAATGCTTCTTGTTTCTTCCACTGAATAAATTCACGATAATAAACTGCATAGTTTAATTTACTGTATATTATTACCATCATTTTTCAATTCGATTTCATCTTTCTCATTTCATTCTATTCTCTGAACAACATATATGAGAAAAAAAAGAAGAAAATTTTCCAAATGGAAGTTGCCGAAATTCCATTCATTTCTTTGGAAATTATACATACAGCAGCATATCAGCTCAGCCAGCCATCATTATACCACCTCCACCACGACAAAGGTTTCCATCCATTTAATATTTTATGCTAGAGTTCCCCTCTGTATCGTGAAGAGCATCTTTTCTTTATTCTGTGTCAATTTCCAAAATCTTCTCTTCACAAAAAGTTAAAAGGAACAAATCAAGTGACTCTGAGAAAAATATAAAAAAATACTCCACTACCAAGCCAATATCTTTCCTTTCATTGTAGAAATGCCGCTACACTATAGGGTATTATTAGCATTTATACATTTATTTCTCTACGCCCATTTCCCCTAAAAAAGAAGGTCTTGTGCCATTGCATTTATGCTATGCTTTGAGCCTTTTTTACTGACTATGAACCTGTCTACCTATGTTGATTATTCGTTCCCATTTTTTACCTTTTTTTCTCATTTCCTTCTCTCCCCCTCTGTGAGAATGCTAACAAGTGTTGGAAGAAGATTTTTTTATTACTTTTCCCTGCTGCTCATCTTTCAAACTGCTACATAGGAACAGACTTATACAAGGGGAAAGAATGAGTAAGGAAGGATGGGAAAGCGTGACTAACTAACGTAAGTAAGCGTCTTAAAAATATTAAAATGACATTGGTAGAAAGAAGAATACCTTATCAGGTAGTAGTAAAAAAAAGGTTCTGATACGGTATGGTGGTGTGGTGTGGTGTTGTTTGGTGATGTGATGAAACGATTTTATGAATTTACAGTTGCTCCGCTAAAGCTAATAAAAATTCAAGGAAGGCAACGAGTTCTAAACCCCCTCCTCCTTCATCTTCTTCTTCCAATGCACATTTTTTATGCACACAAACTCTAAAAAAGGTAAATGGATGCATAAATATTTCTTCCCTACACTGCCCCAGGAAGGAATATAATTTTGATTTCTACAACTACTACATTCGAATTCCTATGCAATTTTCACACTCGAGGAAAGAAGAGTCTGTCATTGTTATCATATCATGTTTGCCTGACATAAACCATTTCACATCATCACGATTCCATTTTCTAACTTGGGATCTATCTCCATCCGCAAAAAAGAGTTGGGATTGTGATTGTGAAGCATAAAGAAATCACTTTACGTATGTTGGTGTATCCACGTAGGATGTGCATTGTGCCCATTCTCCTCTCATGTCACTTTAAGATATTTTCCGTTCAGAGGGAAAAAGTTTTTGATTTTTAAAGTGCTTCTAAAGTGCATGCATTGGAATAGAAAAGGTGTTCTTGGAAAAGCCCATCTTATTCTTTTTGGTAACCCATTTTCAGGCATTTTCCATGAATATCTTCTCCAGACCAGAACCAGGCGGACCATTGAATTGGATTTTTTTACTCTAGCTTTAATACAACTTTACTCCATTCTTGCGTCAAGAATAATCCAGTGAGGCAGAACGAAGGGAAAAACAACTTTGGCTTAGCTTGACCCAGAGAAAATTGAATAGTTCAATTGAAAGAGTATTGTTTGGATGAAAACAATTTTTTACAGCATCGCATCAATATTTTTCTCCTGCTGCAGTGGAAAAGCAGACTCCATATCTTCTACAAACATCGCATCCCATCATCATTTTTTCCATTGCACAGAAAAAATACAGCTACAGCTACAACTACAACTCCAGCATAGCAAATAACAACAAAGCAATTTCTTCCTAAAGATCTTCCTTCCTTCCTACCAACCATCCAACGAACATTCATTTCATGCATTTATCCATTCCACTTGTTTTATTGCACGTCACGGATACATAGCGTGAGAAATGGAGAGTGAGAAATACATCCTTTCCTTTTCTCTTAAGCTCTCCATTTTACCTATCACATCACATCAGTTAGTTTTATGGATTCCAACAAAAAAAATATATGTATTCACTTTCTTCACCCACTCAATAAAAAGAATAGAAGAATAGAAATAGAGAGTGAGCAATGCAATGTACTACTTACATAAGTAGTGCCACTATCTCTACTTATCATCCATATCCATCCCTCCGTTTTCACTTAACCGTTTCAAAACTACTTTACTTGATTTTCTCAAAAAGGGAAGAAAGAAACAATATTATTTTGCTTGGTGTAGAATAAGAATAGAGAAAGTTATATTTTGGAATAGTCATACATACTCATAGTCATCTTGAGTTTTTCACATGTTTACACTTTCTCTTGCTCCAGCCAAGCCAAATATAATATTGATGGTGCAGCTGTAGCTGTAAGCATGAGAATCTCGGAAGAAGGAAAGCAATTCCATGAGCAATCTCACATTTACCTGGCCTCGTTTTTCGATAGGGTGTCTGGCATGGGAATGTGTAATTCCTATTCCATTCCGTTCTAATATTTTATTATTTTTTCTTTGCTTTCTTATTTCCGCCTCAATTTCTTGTTGCTCATTTCGAGCCACGTAAGTAAACATCGAAATTACAGGTGTCTAGCTAGAAGTCTGAAGAGGTAATTTTTTACCATTAATAAACTATGATGACCTTTTTCTACGTGGTTGAAACGTGTCAGAATTTGAAAGGATGAAGGATTGCTGTCAGATTAGAGAAAAATAAAAGTTCGTTTTTTATTACTGGCTATTCACATTTGCAGATGGTCCAACCCAAATAATGATTTTCCCCTCCTTTGGTAGTTGTGTTTACTTGAAGAAAGGACGAGAACTTTAAGAAATAAATAGCCATGCACTTTGGGTTTAGCCTAAATCATAGAAAATCAACACAAAAGAAACTATTCATGATTCTCAACAATCATAATAATCGTCAGCAATTTTACGGCAATTTTTTTCAGACACACATGGACACCGTACTTATTTCGCGTACTTTTTTTGGTGAAATGATTTGTTTACTCGAGTCAAAGTCGACTTGTTTTCTCTTCTTGGTTGAAGAAAGTTGTCGGCAGTTTGCATCCGCATTAAAACCAAGTTTAATTCTTTTTTTTGCATAATCAACGGAGAAGATCATGGCAGATTTATGACTACTTTTTCATGAAAAAAAATAATGCTACATAAGTTTAGTTTGCGTATCGTGATTGCAAAAAAAAGTCAGTTGCTTTCCTATTTCGTTGAAATGAAAGTGAAGGCCCGGAAATTTTTTTTAATGTATCGCATTCGCCGCTCGTGATATTAAAATTGCAATTTTCATCGTCATCGTCAACCTCGATTTTTATTTCATGACTTGACTTAACTTACATAGGTACGTGCAAAGATAAATAACACGAGTAAAAAAGAGGAAGATGAAGGAGGATAATAAAATTGCTTTATGTGGAGCAATAATAAAATTGATGTTCTATTGTTTACGCTGGAAAAACAAAAGCGGAATTAAAAGTGTAAGTATGCATGCATCGCATGCCTATGTATATGGTTTAATGTGGGATCCCATCATTCTGGTAGGATTTTGATAATATTATTACGGCTTCTTTCACTTGCTTTCATCACCAACCAACCAACCAACCAGTCAGCCTTGGATACAGCTACAACTACTTTTGCCCAAATAATCAAAAGCTGTTGTTACTGTTGCGTTTGAGTTGAAAGCAAAAGGAGAAGATGAAAGAGTTGTTGTTACTGTTCCTGGTCGGATTAGCATTTGTGCAAAAAGTTAGTGTTACATACATACCTATACTGTACATATTTATTTAGAAACAACACAACCTTGCTCAAATAAGAAATTAAAGTCGGAGAAAATAAATATTTCTTCATTTTGAAGTGTACATGAATATACAAGCTTATAAATCAACGCGTATCGCACAATTGCAAAAAATCTAGAAGTTTCCTCCAGATTTATTTCCCCAAGTATGTATATGGAGCTTATTTTCGAGAATAATAAATAAAATTCATTATTTTCCTGATAAATCAGGGAAGAAAGAGAAAAAGATTAAAATGAGAATATGTTTGTGTTGCAAAGGAAGTGGATTACATTTTTTTTCAAATGGCTTGCAATAAACATTTTATTTTCAAAACGAAAGCAATTTGCAATTTTAACGAAAATCCCCTCTAGAAAATGCGTAATCTTAAGAAAATTCCAAAAATGTTTCTTATCAACTTTACTGGGTAAAATGAGAAAATTGCTCAATGTTTGCTTGACATTATGCAATTTTAAGGAGGATGAGCAAATATTTGTGCATGTATTAAAAGGGCACTTTAGTTTAACTTAAAACCAGGCAAATGTGCGTAGGTCAAAGTTTGCACTTTCCTTCAAGTACATAGGTATGTATGCATAGGAATTCAGCTATTCCCTTTTAACCTAAGCTCTTCATTAATATGGTTTCCTTTCTGCCTTCTAGGCCTAGGCTTTTCCATAAAATAATCTATCACTGCGTCACGAGCCGCAGTGGGATAAAATATGGGCATTTGTACCGAAAAGCAATATGTAATTCCTCACGTTTTCCCATTTCATAAGAAATGAGGGAAGTATGTAATGCTAAAATAGAATGCGAAGCATGTGAGAATGACTGCTTCGTGAATTATGATGCCTCCTGTAAGCAATGCTTAAGTATGCCATGCCACAATTTCTTTCTCAAAAGAAGAGGAGTGAATGAGTGAGTGACGTTGGAAATGAGAGTAATAAATGTGAGCTGTGAATTGTGACAGTGTCTCACTCTCTTTTACTCACGTTCATTTCATCCAATACTTCTCCTTTCGTAATCAAAGTATTCCAAATACGTAACTTCACAGCACAGCACAGCTGCGTCATTCGATAGAAAATCAGGAGAAAACGTGGGGATAAGTAATAATTCATTCCATTAATTTGAATAAAAATATATTTTGCTTCGAGCAACAAGGTCATATAATAAGGTTATATCATCATTCTAATCGATCCCAGCTAAAATTAAATACTTAATTTGGCGAAAAATTAGTTCAATTTTGGAGGATTTTGGGAAATATCTTGAGGCAATCTACATCTTCTCAATCGGATATGTCGCCATCAATTCTAGGAAAGTTATAATGCAAATTCAAATAGGCAGGCATCAGCGTAAATAGATTACTCCGAGCCAACCCATAATTCATAAGTGAATTTGCATCTCAATTGTAAAATCAGTCTGCCCCATTTCCTATGCCACACATAAAATTCGTTGAACTTATGCAGTGGCTGCTTAGGCATTTTTTTCCCAGAACTTTTGCCAAAAACAACTCTATTTCAAGTCTCCAGAGGAATTTTTTTCCAGACAACCAAGAGGCCTGACCAAGTACCTACAATTTGCATGACACCAAAACATTTAAAAACATGCCCGAAGCGCAAGGAATGCAGAATGAATGTACTAGAATTGTTTCATTTCACCCTGCGGAAACAATTTGATTTAATAAAATAATTCTAGAAAAGTTTTTGAAAACAATTGTGGAATCCGCATCGCACGAATGCTATATGCTATGTTATTGCTGTGGCCAAAAAACTTTTTTTAGTTTCGAAACATTATTCAATAATTTAATACAGAACCATCAAAAACTGGGACTGGATTGGGGAGGGAGGAATGCGCAGAAGGAATGCAGTCAAAGTCGTTGTCGGCACAGTCTAAATTAAAGCTTAATATAATCCGATGCGATAGAAATGCAATGAAATATATATTAAATAATGTTATGGCGCTTATAACACTCACCAGCAAAGAAAATAACTTTACATTCCCCACAAAAGCCTGTATATATATGCATCCTGATTATATTTATCGTATCGTGACTGGAAGTGGAAGTAGAGCAGGAAGAAAATGTGCTTTGTGTGTTTAAGAATTAAAAATCCTCTTAGGAAAAAGGAAGGAGCTGAAGCTGAAGTGAAGTGAATTGAGCAACGTGATGCGATATGATATGATGTGATGTGATGCGATCCTGATTCCTAAGTCGACTTCACTTTTTACTCCTTTCAACTCAACCCACTCAAAACCAAATATTATTAAGTTTGTAATGCACTTAAAAAACTTGTGCTATAATAATACCTTCATAGATATTTATTCTAGCCCACAACTGATAAAACCCACGCAAAAATGGATATACATAACTACAGCCAGGTCCCCGGTCGGTCGGTTTGGGTTATGCTTCATCAATAATACATTTCGACAGTTCACCTAAAAAATATATCCCCGGGAAGGGGAACTTGAATAATGCATCGATTGTTTTTCAACCGAACCAAAACGCTACTTTTTTTGTTAAGTACTTAGAGAAATACCGTAACACATTTTTTTAAAGAAAATAAAAAAGTTTTAAAATTGTTTTAACAGCTTTGCATATAGAAGAGCATCAACATGAGATAAAAAAAAGTTAAGCTGTAGTTTTAACTTGCATTATGTCTATGACTATGGCTTGCAAAGTTCTTTTTTTGCCTAATCTACACAAGCAAAAAAGCTTAAGAAGATTTCTCTAGAAAAAGTGTTCATCTCTCAGTGCTTACCTGTTGGTGTCCATTGAGAAACGGCTGAGATGAGGACAAGGAGAAGCACAGGTTCCCCCAGCCCGAAACCCGTGAGGGAGGATGTCGAATGAATAGAAAGTTTCTTCATGATGATGACGAAGTTGAATGAGAGAAAAATTCTCTAGTTCCTTTTCTTGGTTTAGTTGCACAAGAAACTAAAAAAAAGTCCGAAGAAAATCTAGAACTTCACCAAACTCGAACCGAACCTCGATGGGAAAATCGCATCTTCATCTTTTTCATCAGCATCATATCATATCATGTCATATTGAATCAAGAAGAGGAGCAGAAGCACATAAATTTTTTTAATACTGAGGAAGCTAAGGTTGCTGATGATGATAGTAAAAAAGAGTTGATAGTTTTTCTGATGAATGAAGATGTAGTAGTGAAGAGACAGTGTCAAGCGAAGCAACTTGAACTCTGTATCTTTCTTTAATATTTTTTTGGCCTTGCAGCAGGAGAAGTCGCACTCTGTTGCTTCCTAAGAATTTAACGTATGTATTTTGTTCAGAGGAAGAGGAACGTGATGACAAGCCCGAAAATGGAGATAGAAAGTAATGATGTTAGGTGGAGTGAGACCCACAAAAAAAAAACTTTCCTCCTAATGATTATGACGGTGTGTGATGGGAAGCAATTCTGAGGAAAGTGACAGGACTTTCAACTTTTTTTTATTCATGAATATCCATCAACCTTCTGGTTGGCACGCACGGTTTTAGTTTTGCTTGATGATGATGGGATGGGCTCATGCATTAATTTTTTTGAAGGGAGTTCTGGGGTATAGAAAAAAACTTGGACAGAATGGAATAGAGACAACACTCTCTCTCACACACTCTCTCTCTTTTTCTGAAGTGGAGGGAGAGAGAAAAAAATGACAGATGATATGGAATAGAGATAGGAAAATGTTGTGATGAGTCGGTTGAATCGATAGTAATTTAGCACTATACACACTTTCCCTTTATTTTGTCTTCTTTGGGAAAGTAGATGATGGGAAGTTTGGTTCCATTAAGAAATTTAAATTTTATGTAGGTATCATCTACATTACATAACAGTCCAACAACTCAACCCACTTTTATTTTATTTCACACACCAGATCACCTCTGTAAATATGGGTGATGAGGAAGAAGACAAAAATATTCCTGTTTTTTACTTCACAGTATCCCTACTTTAGTTAGTAATAAAGTGATGTGATGTAACCTGAAAGTATTTCAAGGGAAACACGCTCCCAGGCTTCAAAAGTAGAATTTACAGTTCACTTTAAAACTTTTTTTTGTTACAAAAAATTCACAAATACCTATTGAGTGAGTTTGTCCATCCTTCGTCTTTTTTGTCAGCAGTGTTCTTCCAAAATGTAAATGATTTCAGAGAAAAGAAAAGTCCATGAATATTCTAACCGTATCTGGTGATTTTTTTTTTTCAAAAAATCGTTTTTCTTAAAGTGGTCTGACTGGTGACACAGGAGTGAGGGGAGTGAAGTGGAGTTGACACAGCACGATTTTAATTTTTCTTGAAGTGAAAGAAAGGTAGAGAAGTGGAGTGTAGATTTAGATTGTACACTTTCCTTTAATGTTTGGTGTTAATAAGAAAAACCTATTATGCTCATGTTCCCTTTTGTTTTCCTTCGACACTTTCTCTTCTAGTCTGGCTTGGCTATCTTGATGACTCCCTGTGAAGGAGGTTGTAAAAACATGCATAAAATATATGTCTGAAAATGGAGGGAAGAGGCTGTCTTCCTGTCTTGTCTTTCTCTTCTCTTTCAGAATAGCTGATGGTGTTTGATGAGACCTCCTTTTTTCACTAGAAGGTCTCCTAGTGTCTGAGTTGGTTTGACTTGACTAGATGAATAAAAGTTGGTGAGATGAATGAATTAAGAAAACTGGGGGAAATGGAAAGTTCCCGTATTTCGTAAGTGACACAGATAGATATAGAACTATGACACGAGAAGATGCACATACAACGCCAACAGCAACGGCAATGACATAAGAGATGATAAAAGGTAGAAAATGAACAACCTTCAGTTCTCACACTCAGAAAGAGCCCGTTTCCTTTTTTCTTTTTCTGTGTTGATTAAAGAGGAATTGGTTTCAAGTCGTGGTACGATTGCGATTGTCTGGGTTCGTTGGTTAGTTGGCTGGATGGCTGCTCACTTCTGGAAATAGAAGAGCAATATTAAATATATCAAATATTTAGTAACTTTACTTAAGTCGAGATATGATAAATGAATTTCTTCCTTTCACTTTCTGAGAATCACTTTAGCTTCTCTGAAGTTAAAAGGATTCTACAGGAAGTGGAATGAATTATCCTATCATCATCGTCCTCTTTCTTTTGTCCTCGTCCTTTTAATTTTAAAGGACTAATTATCTATACATTATGAGATTGCTTCATAGTTAAATGTATGCGGAGCACTGAATTCCAAGAAATCATATTCATAGACACTCTAGTAAGTAGGTGGATGTGCAAGACCAGTGACGTGAGACCTTTTTTTAATGTAATCTAGGCTTAAGCACACAAAATGATAACATAGTTTGGGTAAACACATTTGTCTAAAAAACGTGTAATAAAGAGAGTAAAAGGAAAGTGGTGGTGGTGATGAACCCTTTACGCACGTTGTAAAATGAAAGTAGACCAAAAAAATGTAGAGAAAGTGGAGGGAAAGGATAGTGGGCTGATTTGTTCTGACAGTGTGCTCACTTAATCCGAATTATTAATGAGACCTTTCGCATGGAATTATTTGGTCTTCTCGGGGAG
>JAHZMX010005972.1:0-75098 GCA_027743895.1 Seira musarum | reverse complement strand
AAATCCCTGATAAACAGCTCGGGTTGTTCCATCGTTAGTACGTATATAATGACGCTTATGTCTGCCGGTCAAGTTTTAAGGTAGGAATAAATATTTATCATGGAGAAAATTTTTTTTGTCTAGGTTTATGTTTCCTTGCATGCAAAAAAAGAACACCCTGAAAACAAGGGGGATATGGGATGAAAACTTTAGAAAAAACTGTAATACTACGTAATAATGTTCCTCCATCCAATACTTATTTCTGGTGCGTCTCTTAAATTTGAAACAGAAATATGATCCATTTTACTCACAAGCACAAAATGCGATCTTTTAGTGGAACAAAGACAAAAATCTAAAAACATATTTCACTTTAATAGAAACTGGTAATGTGATATATTAATTGTTTGCAAAAATAATGTGGGCGTTTTCCCCACAGAGAGAAAAAAAATGCAAGAAGTTTTCATGCAATTTTTAAAAAGAAACTGCTGTCAAAAATAAATAAATATATGTCGGGTTAAAAGTAAATAGAGGTTATAATGAATTTTACCTTTAAGGTTTACATCACATTATTTCAGCGTTTTTTCACATTCATGAAGGTAAAATGCTGCGAAAAAAGGCAATCTCTATAAAACTCAGCTTGAAAACTGTAGATAAATGGAGGAAATGAGGTTCCCTGTTGAGACTGACCATATTTATAGTGTGTGGAATTCATATTGTTCAAATACTAGAAAATAAAATTGTTGGAGCATGGTAAATGTTATAAATATATGTAACGTAATTCTTTGTGTAAATCACGTAGCCTACATTTCATAGGATTTCTTCCGGTTCGAAAAAAAATATTGAGTGACGTAGAAAGAAACGTGCGTGCAGACATGGCATGCACCTTATTTACGTTAGGATTTTGTTTAGGCATTGCATGAATATGATTATCTTTAAAGTAGAAACCACTGTACAATATTTACATTGTTTATGCACACTTCCCTTTCTTCAGACTTTTCTTGGTTATATAGAGCAAAGTAAAAATGCCAATATTCCCAAGAAATATCTGTTTTTGAACTTTTTTAAAAATAATTAGATTACTTAATTTTTAGTAAAAAATATATGAATTTACTTATGTACTGTACTGTTTTCGTTAAAAAGTCAAAACTACGCTTCGATGAGCACTATTTGAATATTTATTACAATACCCGTGTCCTATTCGATTTCCACGCAAGAGGTAAAAAGTGCGGCCACACATACTTACATCATTCAGTGCATATTTTTTTTATTGTTTTAGGTTTTTAGAATGCAGAGTAAAGACACAGAGCTTTTTCAAAACAGCCAGGTCATTAAGTACGTGTTCCGGAAAAAAATAAATTGAAAAGAAAAGATGAAACGAAAGCTTCTATAAATCGCTGTGGTAAAGACATTCCAATGAAAGGAAAAGTCTTTTGAATGAGTATTTAACAATAAAAGCCTTTATAAATGGCCTCCTCCTCCTCTTTTACTTTGCACAGATTGGCCTACCCAAACATTATCATTATTGCATG
The DNA here is from genome assembly GCA_027743895.1 of Seira musarum. NCBI lineage: Eukaryota > Metazoa > Arthropoda > Collembola > Entomobryomorpha > Entomobryidae > Seira > Seira musarum. Next base: position 73,590 of record JAHZMX010005972.1, on the reverse strand, counting down.
TACACTGACCAGCGTTACAAAAAAGGTCTAAAACCCGAACAAGTCTATTATTGGATTAGCCACCAAACCCAACTTATTTACATACTTCTGTAAGTCCTAGTCATCATCATGTTATGTTCTTGTAAATGCATTTCATAGCACCAATCAACATAATAAGATTATCAAGATTTTCTTTGTTCAGTTCCACATTTCCGTCGTCATAGTCGTCGTGATGCATAAGTACTTTATATGTATGTATGAATTAGTAAGATTATTTTTTTTTACAAAATATTGCATACGGAGTATCTTTTTATTGCGGATTGCAATGAATAACGGCATTTAAGACCCTGGCCAGACTGTATAAATTAGAGACTTGAACTGCATTCAAGTTCTCATAGTAGCACGCCATCAACTTGTAATTCCCTTGGATCATATTTACTTAAAATAGTTTGTAAAGCAAACTCGTAGTTTTTTTAGATTTAAAAATTCTAAATGAAATGATAAATTCCGGGCTTCATATGCTAACTCATGCTATATTTTCAGCTCAAGTTGCCATTTTGATGTTGCTTCACCAAGGGGAAAAATAATGATTCTAAAAAAATCTTACATTTGCACCAATTTATGACGAATTTAATAGAAAAATAAACTGGTTTTGACTGCAACTACGTATTTATTGCTCATTACTGAAATTTATGTGTGTTGTGTAGGTTATGATATGCAAGTTCCATCAAAGAAAAGTATGTTTGCATTTATGCAATTCAAAGATATGTATTTCAACCGAAAATCTAAAATAAATCATCGTCCAGCTACATACGCAAATTGTTACATGCAACTCACAAAATAATTATCGACTTTGTTCTGTTTGCGTGGTTCATTTTCTAAGAAACAAAAATATTTGCATAATAAATTGAAATGGGGTCAAAGTTTTCATTTTTATTGCTGACTGTTTTGTCATCATGAAAGGAATGGCAAACACCACTTTTTCAGTATCTATTTCCCATGCGCCTGTTTTTCTACCTTTCCTTAAAGAAAGTGAGTCCGTTTAAAAAAAGAAATGAAGTTGATAAAATAATGGAAACCTTCAAAATTTTTTGAAAAATGATAAAATGCTTTCGTGCAATCAAACAAAATTTACCTTCATCATATTCCATTAGTCTTTGTCCAATATTGCTGTGGTTTATTTAGTAATTAATTATTGATTGTAGGTAATAGTGTGCCATTAAAACAAAATGTCCAAGACAAGAATAAAGTTCACAGATGTTGCCTGAGTTATATGTGATTTTATTTTTTACGTTCCTCATCTTACCCCAATAAAAACTGCATGCATAATTTAGTAATCACTCCATGTATTGCCAGGTTTTTCTGCTCACGAAACAATCTTTAAAAAAACCACCAAAAGAGTTGTCGTATATTTCCTTTAAACGCTGTATAGGAGAATGTGGCAACCAAGGATGGATGCAAAGAGAAAATGAATAGAACGGGGTCAAGGGTAACATGAATCATGAAGTAAAACTTATGAAATGAACTACTTCCGTTGTAAAAGGCAAATGCCAAGCAAAAAAAATCGGATACTCATTCATTCCAAAGCTGGAAAAAACTTAATGGCTCAAAATCAAGTATTTCTTTGCAAGACATGCATGCATCCCTATTGAAACTTTTTTTTCTGGCAGTATATCTAAAATATGAATTGGGTATTCATTTCATAATCAGTGAAAGAATACGAAAAACAAATAAGCTGGAAAACAAAATGCCTTTAAAATCCCTAGTCTTGAAGAGTCTTATTGATCATTCCAAGCAAATAATATCGTATTGAATCATGAAATCGAGAATGATCATCCATGGCTAAAAGTGGTGGTGGTTCACTAAAATGTCAGTTTTTTTTCATGATGTCGGAATAAGGTCAACACAGATTATATTCGTGAATGATAAACACTGGCTCAGATAGAGGTAAAGCTTGTAATAACAAGAATCAATTTTTTTTGTGTGATTGCCTAATAATTTAAAAAATATGATGAAATGGTGAAGTTATTTATCTTTCTTTCTAGCAAGCACAGTAAGTTCTTTAAATCTGCTATCCTCTATGCAGATTAGATCGACATGCGAAACGCTCAAAGACCTTATCTAACTATTCCTTATTTATTATCCATCTTTTCTTAAAGAAAATACATGATTCGTAATTTTTCACATCCTTGGATGATGATAAAAATTGAGATTTCATGGAATAAAAAAATGGATTCCTAAGTAAGTAAATATGGTAAGTTATATGGAGATTTATAAACATTACTGTTTCTTTTTTCTTGGAAAATATATTATGTACCTATGTATTATCATGATGATATTATCATATTGCTTGTAACCAATTCATGTCGAATTAAATGTCATCCCTCGTCGTATGGTATTTATAGATGAGTACACTCATGCATGTGTGTACACCACCTCACTTATTACTTAAGTCATTTAAATGTAGTACTCTATTTAGCCCTTCTTATATGGATTTTTTTATGGAACATCGTCATTGATGATAATTGATAATAATTTATTTACTACTCATACGAATAAAATAAAAGTTGGAAAAGAGTACTTACTGGTAGCTGAAGAGATTTTTTGTAGTCATTTCTTTTCTTTGTCAACAGATTTTGAAAACCTTGAATACAAGATAGAATAGAAAGGAATGGCCTTAATATAAAAGTTGATTATCATGACAAGTTCAATGTTGTGACAGCGTGATAGCTTGCTCTTAACGTTGAGGACGACATCTCGGGCGTCGTTCTTCTTCTTGAACGATTACACTCTTTTTCTTCTTCATCATCACCTATTTGATTTCTCGACACATTACACAAGTACGAAGACAACAACGATGAAGACGGTGCTAAGGATTGAGATAAGGGAGGGAATAGCTGTAGCTGTCCAGCAGCTTGCTCACTTTCTTCTTTTTCTTCTTCTTCTTCTTGCTGTTTTGCTGGAGGACGAGGTGGTTGACTACTCCTACTATTACTATTTTTATTATTTCGTGTGATGCTGCAATTCTTCACCTCACTACTCTCTTGAAGGAGTAGCGCTAGTGACGTTGATGACGCTAGAATACGAAGTTGAAGATAACTTGCGATCCCATGAATCGTCATCACTAACACTACTAGACTAAATGGGTTGGCAACCAAGCTACTGAAGAAGGCAAACGTGGACTGAGCCGATGAGTCAATTTCGGGAATGTTATCTTCTGACTTTGCTACTTTTAGTATTGAAAGCAAAGGATGATGCCGGATGAGCGGGTGTTGCTTTGTTATCAAAATTTCCAACACATGCAATGCGGGAAGACACTTTTTCTGCGGAAGTGAAAACAAAAACGTGTTTATGAATTTCATATGAAATTATTTAAAGTAGACTCATTTCATCACTTTTTCTTCAAATTAATGCATAAACTACAGCTAATGGGGCAATATGAGATGTTCATTTTATGCATACATGAGCTAAAAGGTTTTTACCTTTTCCATTTGAAGAAGTTGGCTAATGGGTTGCCTTGTGCGAGTATCCGCAAAATCTTCTTCAGCGATGGTTGCATTTATAATTATGTTTTCACCGTCTATTTTATAGAGCCCAAGTTGGCAATCGGTCTGAAAATAGGGAAGGTAAACAAATAAAATATATGTTATGTGTGAAATGTAACTTTTCACAAGTTACTTACTGCAACAAAACTTTCATTTAGACAAACGTGTTGAATAAAAGAGGACAAATGTTAAAAATAGACTTACAGCATTAAGATTCCTTAAATTGTCAAGGGATGTGTCATACTCGTCTTCGGGGTAAAAGAAGTGTTGATTAGTCTCCGGGGAGATGAGAGCTTGCAGAGCAGAAACAACGTCTCTCACGGACAGTTTCGTGTGCTTCTTCAGTACGGATTCGTCCAACATTGAATAGCCAAGAAAAAGGAATACCCCATTGGCCAAAGTGTACGTGCCTGTGAAATTTTAATTAAATGACAGGGTTATTTACTTTCAAAAAGCAACGCGGACGAACACTTTTTTCAGTGAGAATACGCAACAGAAGACTTTACACTTTATCTAGTAACACTAGCAGTAGTAGTGCGATACAAATTAATAAAAAGATTTGGAATCAATCAAACTATTATACTGGCATATATGAGTTTGCAAGTATCAAAATTTGTATCTGCCGTCGGCTGAGAATTTATTTTTCAAAATAATATAAACCACTGTGAACAATTTAAATTAGCTACTTATTGAAATTCGATGGAAAATTCCAATAAATATCAGCATGCCGTGCATAAGTCCCGAAATTGTATGGGTCTTATTCCTGGAAATTTGCAGGAAATCATTTTTAGTAGAGAGAATCTGTCGAAATAAAAAATTGTTCATCCTATTTATTAAACAAATAAGTACAAAATAACGCGTGAAAGATCAAATAAATTGCGTAGGATGGAATATGTTAGAACAGATAAAACTTGTAGCAATCCATGAGAAACTTATTTCCTTTGAATTGAGTGAAACGAAAGGAATGTAGATCGTTTTGACATTTATTTGTGATGCGTAACGCTTAAATAAAGACAAAAGACGGAACTTTCTCTTTATAATATACATAATTACAAGCAAACAGTCAATGTTTTTGGTTTTCCTACTACAACTTGGAAAAAAAGGAAGAGAAACGTTCAGTTCTAACCCAGTCTTTAGGAGGAAACATACACCCCATCATGTTATGTTATATGTTATTAATGCGCTTAAATGATTTCCTTTAAAAATAAACTCCCAGTAATTTTTTTTTCTTCTTGGTAAATTACATTATGCAACATATGCTAACAACCAACAGTCTGTTTCCTTCGATTAATGATGGGACCACCGGTGCTACTACCACCACTAAGTTCTCAAAAAAATGCAGTAAACGCTGTAGTAGTAGTGGCAGCAGTACGTTTACTGAGAACGTAAACTTTTCTTCTTCCTGATCCTCGTAAAAAGTTTAATCTGAATAATGTGATGTAATGTACTCATGAAATAGTGGCTTTTAAATGATAATGTTTAAGGCAACTGTTGTGTGTGTGTGTGTCCTTATACTTGAGAGCAACAACAGAGGAGTTATTTTTTTCTAGTCCCATTCCCTCCCTCTTTCTCCCTCCATTATGCGTATGAATGTATTTTTTATAAGAACGGAAGAGTCAAGAAGTCTTTTGGTAATCGCAGTAGTAAAATCCTGGTTGCGGAGTGGGAAACAGCTCGTAGCAGCTGAAAGAGCTGTTATAATTAAAAGTTTCTTGCTTCCTGATTTATGGATATGGAAAGCCATTATCATATATGATATTCGACTGCATGTACCAAAAATGAGCTTTCTTTCCCCATTTTTCTGATGCTTATTTTCCCATCACGTGCTTCTTCGTTTCTTGATGAAAAAGGGATTTTCTCTTTTCTTTCCTTCTATCTGTAGTCTCTGTGTGTTTGCTCTCTTCCTAAAAATGTCCTGTGATGCTGTGCACTGCACAAACATAACATATTATTTTACGTTCTTCATTATATACTCAATCTCGTCATCATCGCCGTGAAGCAAAAAAATGCTTTCTTGGACTAATCGTAGAGATGGGTATTCTTTTTCCTTTCTTCCATTTTGCACCTGTGCAATCGCATCTCCAGAGATACATGGACTATGGACATATTTATATCCGATGCCACGACGCCATACAATGCAAATGACCTTTTGTTACAAATAAGAAATGTGCAACAAAAAAAATGCACATCGATAAAACATATGAGGAATTCTTACTTTAACTGTGAAACATAGCGACAACACAGATACAAAACACGGAAACAAAATGTAAATATTGTTGCCTTAATCCAACGTGTTGTAAATATTTACGTCGGCCACTATTACAATTTGGTGAATAAAAATACGGCATACTTTTTAGAGACGTTATGGTTTCGAACAAAGACCGCTATGCATACCAGTCGAATTACTCGAATTTTATGGCAAAAATGCAAAACTGGTTACTCAGCGCCAAATTTATTATTATGCAGTATTCTAAACGGGACTGGCTTGAAACGTGATTGCCTTATTTGAAAAAAGTGTCCTAATTATCTAAATAGAAGTGAAAGCCATGAAATTAGTGAAACTTACTCCGATCTGGTTTTTCGCATATAAAACGTCCCGCGTAGCATATGCAATTCCCACGGTGGGCAATGTATTTTGGGGCACCGTGATGCCATACGTCACCTCCACGTGAAGGACATGACTTCGTCTCCAAACAATCCAGGACGGCACATATGGCTGCCTCCGATCCACCAAGACCACAAACACATAGCTCTGAACACGAAGGCTGTTCCTCGCGATACAGCTAAATCACCAAAAAATAGTCAAATTAATCGTTAATGTTACATTAAATATTTGTGAAGAAAAATAAATGAATAATTTAATTTGCAAAATATCTATACAATTCCTTCCAATTTATTTCCAAACAAGTTGTTCAATTTTTTTTTTGCAATCAATGTAATGCCAAATCGGGAAATGCAAAAAGTAGGTAGAACTACAACTACACGACGAGAAAATTGCAAATATTCTCTGATGGGAATGCAAAAAGTGAAAGGTTTGAATTCCAGGAAATGAAAGTTTTGATGGTTTTCTCCCACTTACAAATATTAATCCGTTCATCACACCACACCACACCACAGTCCACAGTCCTTATTCCCTCGTCCTACTTTGCTAATACTTTGTCGATAGCCGATACGAAAATCACCTAAAAAGTCTACTAGCCCTGAATATGAATTGCACATTCAGAAGACAGTCGCCCGATAATAACCATACATGGTATGGCATGGGGTGATGGCGTTATCGTTAAGAGAAACCCAGAAATGTTTCATGTGTAAAGTAAGTACTTATGTTTGTGTGAGGTGGAACTCCTTCCTTCGCGGCGATTCAACACTCCAGGAGTTTCAACTGCAAAAGATTTATGGCTGATGTCAAGAATTAGGGGAATTGGGAATGATGACTGCTCAGTATAAGACACCCGACCAGAGGGAAAAATGCGGTTTACTTTACCATGTTAAGTTATGCAACTACTTGAACAAGCTTTAAACTATTTATCGCCAAGTAATTCTTCCACTTTCTCTCGTAATCGAGCCAATTTTTTCGGAGATGTGTAGCATTTACTGCTATTTATGCGGTAATAATTCTTTATGAAAAACTTTACCAGGGAAAGCTTCACTTTGCATCGAAATGTAGCCTCTTTTCACTGCTTTTGACTATTTACAATCAACTTTTCATATCGGAAAATTAGCGTTGTTCATTTTCCTTTCCCAAATGGTACTTGATCCCCAACGTTTTAAATAAAAAAGTAATATTAGCTGCACCCAAAATATGCTAATTAATAAGGGAACAATTTAATTCTGGACATCAAAGATAGGCATTTACTTAAATGAGTTTTAAAAATTAATTAGGTTAGCTTATTCATTATGTTTTGTACATATTTACTTCTAAAGTCCATGCTTTCCGACATTTGACTGGGGTCTAATATTTTCTTTAGGATGAATTTTCAATATAATTACGCCCATCTCTGGATTTTGCTACTGGCTGTAACATTACATTCATATGCTGTGAAGGCTCTTTTATCCAACAAAATTGACCAAGTCCACATACTTGAATGGTTATGTATCATTTCGCTTCGTAGATCAATAAAATATAGGCCGTCACCCACCTTTTGTTTTCCGGCATGTCTTCCTTAATATATTCTATTTTTTTGCTTAAATTCATTACCAGTTTGTTTTTTATGTGCATGGTTAAAAAAACACGTGTTCCATTTTTTTTCACTCCTGAACGTGTTCTTCTACATTTGTTCTACTTGGAACTTTCTCTCTGAACATCCACTCCTATTCAATACGGTATACATTAATGTCGAGGAAGAAGCGTTAGAACAAAAAAAAGCTCTGGAAATAGATTAAACGTGAAATGTAGTTGAACACGAAAAAGAAGAACTAAAGATAGGTTAGCATATCCGGATCAAGAGAAAAGTACATCACGCATTCCCTTCCTCTTTCCATTTTTACCTGCATCTACAATCTACACTAACTAGCACATCTAGATCCACATCCAGATATTTTTTCTTGTTTGGTGAGGAGTAGAGCAAAGTCGTATTTCAAAATGTTTGCAAAGTTTCCTGAATCTGGGCCAAGTCCAAGTAAACAAATTGCCTAACTGTTATAGCCACTGTGAAAATTTACAACCTGAGCCAACGGTTCGTCTCTCCACATAAACACGTTGTGTGTGATCTCTTGTCGAGAGAATTTATGCAAGTATGCTAGCATCTACCCCACACCACCACTACCACCACCACCATCTCTTCCTCAATTTAACGGTTTGCTTTCGTTTTTTAACGCAGTATTTATGATTTTCATAGGCCTGGACTCCTTTTTCTAGAATAACTCAGGATTTTCAGTTTGTTTAACGCGAACGCGTCTTTCTTATACTCTTACTACTTACTTAACCACTACCACTGGTTATGCCACAGTTGTGCTGAATGCCGAATGCATCATCATCATGGCCACCTTTTTGTATGGACCTTTAAAGCAAATGTTCCTTGATATGGGAATGTACATTACTTAAGTTGATTGATCCAACAACGATCATGGAATGCAATACATATTACCTTTTTGTTTTTAAACTAAAATTTTTGCATACATTTTCATAGTTGCACAAAAAGATGTTGATTAGATTAACACAATAAGTTTCATTTACCCGTTTCGAAGTGCCTTCCCGTATTCTTTGGTCATCTTGTTTTGGCCGCCCCACAAGGCAATATTCTAGAAAAAAAACACAGAAAAGTGCATTATCATCACTAAACCTTAAAAAGAGTGAATGCATGAAAGTTTGGAAATAGTTTTCCAAAAACGTGTTTAAGAATTGTAGAAGAACGTACTTGGAGGCTGCGTGGTTGTTGTGGGATCTGTTCTTCCTGTAGTCGTTGTAATCGTCGTGAGCTCCTCGGAAGTGGTAATTTCCCTGCTCCCCAATGTCGTCACTAGACTTGTACTTGACTCTTGCGATGCCCATTGGAGTGAGGATGAGGACGAGGGTGACGGATTCGCGCTGTGATCGTAGATGAGTGAGTGGTGGTGTACGCTGAAGCAGGAGTGTCAGTCCGCTGCTGCGGTTGATTTGGGATACCTAAAGGTGTGCTCACCACATCATTTCCAGGCACACTTTCATTGTAATACTCAGTCTCCGTTGGTATCTGGCTTAAGGTCGTTGTTGACCTTGGTGATGCCGGAGATATTGTAGTCCTCATACGATGATAATCCACGTGGGATTCAACTATTTCCCCGAAAAAAAACGTCAGAGAGATGCAAATGATTATAGTACTTTCGTTGGAACTAATTTTCTAGAAAAGATGTTCCTTTCTTTCTTCAGATAAGCAACTTTACAACATGTTCATACAAAAGAAAAAAAAGGACCTCGAGGCCTCAAGCTGCTTGTGAAAACTTAAAGAAAGCAGTAGTGCTTTGAGAAATTTAACAGACCTTTTCAACGCTGACTTTTTAGGTAAGCAAAGTGGGTACATATTTAAGTATTTATATTCATATTATGCACATGAAAAAAAGGAACGGAAGGTGCACGGTGCACCACAATTTCAAGCAAACAAAACAAGTCAGGTAGTTGGTTAGCAACTTCCGAACCAACAACGGTCTGCGCGAATATATAGTGCAACAACTCAGCTTTATTTTTTTTTGCACTACTTACTTATTCAACGGGTGCATCTCATAATTCTGAGAAGATGGACTTGGTCTCTTACCTACACATGGATTAACCCATAAAATCCTTTGCCAATCGAGGCAATCGTATAACTGAATCACATCAGTTCCATTACACCCACAAAAGAACCTTAGCTTTGTACCCAAAATGCGGATCAGAGCATTTCTGCACTCCGAGGTAGGCCCAGCACACTTTCTGGTCACGCTGTCAACAGCACAAGCTTGCTCGTATTCTTGCAATCTAACCCTGCAGAAAATAAGTTAAAAACATGAATATACTTTCCACATTAAAAAGTTCAACTTTTTAACGGAAAATAGAAAGGGTGAAAGGTGGAGAGTGGAGGTAGTAACAGGAAGCACTGTCACAATTCACAATCATTTGAATTTTGTATCCTCCACTCAGATACGATATATTAATGGATATATTGATATTTTTTATTGTAATATTGTCATGGATTCAGGTATATATTTCATGAAGCATCTGTTGGCATCCCACATTAATCAATAACTCGGGAAATAATAGAATAATAAAGTAGACCGAGTGTTATTATTAGTATTAGAATTTTTTTTATTGATAAGTAAGAAAGAGGGGGAAAAATTATAGGGGTGTATACAAGTGCTTCTTCACACGTCACATGTGTGACAGAACAGTATATTAAGTGGAGTGTTGATAATGCTTGCTTAAATTCCTACGCTGTTATCATCATGTTCATTGAATAAGGTTTGTAAATCAATGTAACTATTACTCAGGGTAATGATAGGGTGTCACTTCTCTTACCTGCAGTCATGTTGCGTGCGACAACTTTGTGCCAGTGAGTTGCACGAGGGGAGGTTAGCACCCAGATCACCGCGTTGGGCGCATACAGGATGTAGCTGTTCTTGAGCAAGTATGCACTGGTCATACCGATTATCTGTCTTTCTGCAAATTTCAATAGAATGAATGTGGTTTGCCTTGAGTTTCATTTTATTCGGTTCGGATCATGGTGTTTGTTGCACCCACAATACCCAGAGACAAGTTCGGTCGTTTATTCGTTCATTCATCCCGATCTTCCTACACTTCGACATTTATACGTAGGTACGTACCTTCCTTTCCCATTGCCTCCGCTGTCATCAGAAAATGTTTTTTAACAATGTTGCCTATCGTTACTGAATTATAATGGAAATTTTGTACTCATTAACATTTCATTCCTGAAAGGGATTTATCGACGCCGATCCTTCAATATTTAAAATCAATATAGTGTAAAAATAAACATCCATTTTTCATTTATGGGGAACTATAAATACTTATGAAAATGACGGCTAATGAAGATAAATAAAGTCCAATTTCCTTGAACATAGTGTCAACGTCAACGTTCCCACCACAATAATAATAGTATTACAACAACAACTTGGAAGGTTACAATCGCAATCGGTGAGAAAAGTCTCAAAAAATTTTCCTCAACTTTTCCCCCTTTTTTATTTAGGTCAAAAATATTAGCGTTAGCTAAAGCATTTTAGTTATTATATGCAAAATAGATTTTGCGTAAATCGAAGAATTGTGGAGTGGATGGAAAAGGTAGGTTTCAATGGAGACTTATTTATAGATGGACCAGTTTCATAAAAGCATGCGTTATTATTATAGCAGTCCTTTGCGATAATTTTCCCTTTTCTAAACAAACAGGCTGGATGAATGGATTGAAATAGAAAAAAAATGGTTTTCTTCTACACTTCTTCTTTAACGTTACAGTTATTTTTTTTATAAACATTTGCTTGCGTGTGGTGTACTGATTGCGCGAATTATATCTTAAACAATTTCCTTACACCGGGAGAGAACGCAAAAAGTTGGTAGGTCTGTCTAAAAATCCTGGATAAATTTATAATGGCTGAGTCGTGTTGAATATTATAGCGGTTTGGTTGAGCAGCACAAATGTGAAGCGCCACCATAACCATAACTGAATATATTTGCCTTGTCTTTATGTATGGAATGTGCTTGAAACAATATTGCATGTGGTAAACGTGCTGAACGCATGTATGTACTCCTAAAAATGAATGCTGACACAATAAACTCATTCTTTTTTTTGTCCTAAATTTTCTGTTTACTTTAGACTCTCCTATAACGTTCGGTTTAAAGAACGTTTTAAAGAAGTCAAGGGCTACTGCTACAAAAAAAGACAAAGTTTGCACAAGGCATATTCATAGTGCAAATTTGAGAATGTGCATGTGTAGACAAAAGAATGAGTGAGGAGGGTAGGCGTTTACGTAAGAACGATTATTTTCAAAAGTCAACATTGCCCTAATGCAAGTTGAAGTTTTGCAAAGCAAATAATGTGACTTTTTTTCTTAAATTGACAAAAACGTGAGGTTTTTAGATGCTACGGAGGTACTCAATGTCCTTCTTTCTTTGTTGAATAATATGTTACTTTTGCTGTTGGAAATCGGATTTCATCTTCAAGAGTAAATGATGCGTCGATAATTAAATTATGGTAGGCATATTATAGGGATGTAAGCGTTATTTAAAAAAATTAACGCATCCTTATGATTGTCGAGGTTTCTTATGATGTTCGTATGTGGCTGTGATTTTTTAAAAAGTATGTAACCATGCCCACGTTGCAGAAAGTATTTGCATTTTTAAACATTCGCCCCACCCACAAAAAAAGTATTCTTATTTTGGTGAAAAGGGATGCAAAGAGAAATGGGAAACTCAACAAAGTCAACGTGCTTCAAAAATTACTTTAAAATATTTTCTTTCCTTCCTCTTCAAAGTCAGGCTTCATTGGTTGGTCTAGAAGCTCAACTCATAATTTGCATATTATATAATAATAATAAAACATGACACAAAAAGAGGCATAAAAAGACATTTTTTATTCCGTAGAACGAGCATACCACCACCACCACCGATATGAGGAGGGAAACGGAAACAACAGGAGCAAAAGGGCCTGATGCATGCCTATTATTTATTGCTGGTTGACAACAAGAATTTTAAGAATTAGCGTATAAGTGAGTGAAGTACAAAGTCATGCATTACTACATCGTAATAGTATACACCATTCCATTACTTACTACCATTTTACGCGTGTGGTTTTTTTTTCCTTCCCTGTTTTCCTAAAGTTAAAATGGTAATCTCACACGAGACTTGCTACTGTAACTGTATTGTAAATGTAAAAAAAACGTACGTTTTATAAAGTTCTCCCTTTTTAAGTATCACGTTTAATTCAAGTTCCCCTCTTTTTTTTGGTAGATTTAGGTGAAAGTGGAGTGGAGAGCCACTATACGTGCTCATATTATGCATCATGTTGGAATAACCCCTTAATATCCTGAACAGTTTAACTTGGCTATAGATATCAAGGAGAAAGGAGTAGGGCAACAAGCAAAAAAAAAAAAACTAAGATTGCAGATAAAAGTCACCACAGTCATAAATAAAACTTGGTGTCATGCTCCTTCGTTTCTTGCCTGCTATTTTTCCTTCCGCCTGACTATGAGTCGAGCCTTAAGCTTTCCCCATTGAAGAAGTTTTCTTTTAAATCGTGAGGCATGTTTGTGGTATATTTTTTTCCACCGAAGAGCAACTGCAAAAGAGTGCTATTAAATGCAATATATCAGTATCAACGTGGCATTTCAAAGAATCGAAAGTGGGTAAAAAAAATGCGGAATGAAAACATTATAAAAAGTTAAAAAAGTAAGTGAGAAGTAAGTACGTACATATGAACATTGTTGTCCTTACATTATATTCACATCTGTATGGCGGCTAACGATGAATGGAAAGTGGAAACATGAGGCAGAAACCATGAGGGAATTTCATGGCTTAACGCAGAACTTGAGGAATATTGACTATTATCAGGTGCCAGAGGAAATGAAATATTAACTTTCCAGGTAATAATGGATAGAGAATGTCCCTACTTTTCATCTAAATTCTCCAACAATTGGAGTTAAACTCCGTCCAATCCCATAATCACAAGATTTATTGAATTGAGAAAAAAATATATTTAAGTACTTAAATGTTTGAATAAGAATATGTGAAATGTATTGAGTAAAAACCTTGCCCACTTTTTATTACTGTGTTTCTTGTTTCGAATTGATTTGGATGGAAAATAGAGTTTGGTTCGAGGTAGGAAATTTCATATTTACTTTTTCGTCAACCTCCAGTCTCATCGTAAGTATTCATTATGGGCATTGTGGGTGATGCATTTTAGAGTGATGTTTAGAGATGCTTAAATTGAAAAAATAAAAATGAATCATTTACTTGCAAATACAGAAGGCCACCTCCAAAGCCCAACGGCTCTCAACTTCTCTGTAAAAGTTCTGTAGAGCTTTCATGCACGTGTCTTGTCGACAGCGCATTGGGTCGCAGAACTCGATGACTTTAATCAACAGTCTGTTGCAGTCAGGGTTTGCGCGACATTTTTGAGATGCTGTATAGCATGTATTCTGATGCATCATCCTTCCGGAACCTACGAGAGAATGGAAAAGGGCACATTTTAGTGAATGTGAAATTAAAAGAAAAGAAAACATCGTAAAGAAGTAGAGAAATAAATACCATGTGGTCTCATGATACTGGAAATGGTGGCAATGCCTCCATTTGACCGGGGAGGCTGTTGAACGGAGGGTGAGGGCGGCTGTGGACGCGATATCTCGTTCCGACTATGATGCTTCGTGATGAAAGGTGGGCCCTGCGTCGCAACAGGGACAAACGGTGGTGGCTTATTGATCCCCCTTCCTCCTTGAGGACCGAGCAGTGGGGTCTCCAGCTGGGAGTCATGGTCAGGTGCGTGGGAGGAGGAGATGACTTGAACTGTAATTGAGCCAGAGTGGGACGTAGAAAAGGATCCTGGTGAGGGATAGCCGTGATAAGAGATCGGTGTCGACAAAGATTCATCTACAGATAGATGACTTTCCGTGCGGGCGGCAGGTATTATAGCGTTATTTGTGAGTGAAAAGTGGGACGGTGCAGGTGAGCGTGCTGGTGTTAGTGGTGGTGGCGGTGGTCCAACTGGACCGTGCTGTGCGACTATTGCATTATGACCTGGATCTTCATAATAGCTACTTCCATGACCTGATCTGGAGGGATGCAGGGCTTGCTTGTGGTGATAGTTAAAGTGGTGCTGGTGCCGACTACTGTGCATCATCAGGCTGTTATGTGCCGTGGCAGCGTGGTGACGAGCTCTATACTGACTCTCAAGAAAGGTACCTGCGGCGACTGCCGTTTGCGGTGCAAATAGTGCGGCGGGTGAGAAATTAAAGTGCGCTGACATGCCCGCCAGTCTATGCTGTTCTAGTGAAAATAGTGCCGAGGAGGTGCTCGCTAGTGCAGCTAATGTTTCAGTGGCTGGAACACATTCAAGCAGAAGCAATTTTTATACTTGTTTAACTAGCCCATGTTTATCTTGACTTTAGTACAGATTTAGTATTACAAATTTACAAACATTACAGGTAATGTCGTGCCCCAAACTCAAGGTTAAAATTTCTTATTTTTCAGACTCAAAGTTTTTTATTAAAAAGTTAAAGTTAGAAGTTCATAAAAGTCGAAACTGACTCTTATTTAAATTATCAATTAAAAGTCCTTAACCTTCTTCATCACATATTTTCATGGGCAAAGTCAAGACGAAGTTATTTACGTATGTGGAGTATTAAAAAGTGTAAACATACTTTAGTTGCGAATTTTACAAAATGTATTTTTACTAGTTCATTAGTTCGAGCATGGGTTTATAATTTATACTACGTGGTTTGTAGTGAAAGCATTCAACGCATGTAATGTAGACGCATCTAACCTACTCAAATCCAGTTCTAATATTAAATATTTAAAATCATATAAATTCCCCATGCAGATTCAAAGGCGAGCGGAAAAGAAGGTTATTGTGTGCCACAAGCAATGCAACATTATTATAAATACTAATGTGGTGAAAAGCAGGAAGCAGTTTAATTTATTTCTAGCCATGGCATCCAATATTATTTTATAGCATTTATTTATTCGCAATAAAAAAATATAGCAATAATAATGCTTGATTATAAAAAGGGATAATAAAATTTGTACATTTTCTAAAACGTCATTGTTTTTACACAACACCTGTCTAAGTGTCTGGCTAGAAAAAAGCTTTCAATATGAAAAACAAACACTTGCTTCATTCAAAGCGGCCTGTCACGGACAGCAGACCGAGCGGAGTGTCGGTAAATGGTAGATGGTTCGCTAAATGTTTTTGTAAGTGTTACATGAAACATTCATTACACACATTGATTTTTTCCTACAAAACATCATTACTTATTTCTTCTTCCCTTCCTTTTCCTTTTTGTTTGGAACATACATAATTGAAACAATGGGTTTGCTTCATCCACTGGAAAGAAATCGGTGCTTTGTTCATTAGAAATTAGATACTTTAAAAGTAAGAGAATTTCTGGGAAAAAATCGTTTCCTAAATAATTAAAACTTTCTAGATTATGATCTCATTCTAAATCGTAGCTATTGTTGAAAAAAAAACTTTAATACACGTTTGATGAAATTGACTAACGACTCTTGTAAAAATGAAAGTCCATTGTATTATTTATCTTTAATTCACAAAAAAAGCATTTTTAATTGAAATCAAATTCCTGTCCTAGTCCTAACCGCCATGCCGACCTGAGTATTTTCTTTTCAAGTGTCTTCACAATAGGTATGTTTGGAGGGAAAATGATAAGTAGCATTCACTGTGAGCATCCCTTGGTCTATCCTTGGTCTATCCTTCAGGAAAAGCTTTTGTAGTGAATGGAGGAAGGTTCAATGTACAAGCAACCCAGTGCAATTATGTGTGAAAATTGATTTAGTTATCATGAATTAGTCAACATTCTTGCAAAAGGTTCACTCATTGGATATTTAAGTACAAAAAAAATGTCTACTTTTCTCGTAATGCTTTGCATCAGATACTGCATTACTCAGATCTACTTACTTTATACTCGTTCCATTTCTAATACGTTCATGTTAATCATGAGTCACAAAATCTACTTTCTGTTTTTTTTAAACTATCTACATACCAATGTCATACTGATAATTATACTTGCAAATACTTGCATTCTTTCAAACTTTGAGAGGCAAATTACTTAAATTTTTTATTTACAACTTCTAAAAAATGTGTCTTCATTGCTTTGCTGACATTTGAGTCAAACGTGGCGATATTTTTTGTACAGAAATTATAAGGAAAATATTGAAGGGATCAAACCCATTATCTATTTTATTCACAATCAGTGATTTTTTACTGCAACTTCTGTTTTTGTATCAATTTTACTGGGTAAACTAATTGTAAGATTAATCTTGCATTGTTTTTTTTCCAAATCCTACACGACATTATTGACAAGTAAATTAAGTGGCAATTAAGTAGTTTTTGGTTCTAACTACGGTTCAGAGACTTATAATGTAAGTTGGGATGTGAAAGCAGTGCAAAATGTGGATAATCTATGACTTACCAACACACGGGTTATAGTTGACTTCCTTAAAGATACGCTCACAATCTGGATTCACTTTTGGACATATACACCCGAACATGGGAGAGAGTCGCAGTTTGGTCCAAGCGTCGTGACACATTTCCCTGTTTTGTAAAATAAAATCCGGTTCATGTGCCCCATTATTTACATGATTAATTCCAGTTTTGCAAAGAAACTTTATGCCATCTTGTCACTTGAAAATCCTGAGATCGTGCTTTTACTTGAAATATACAATATTTTTTCTTGTTTTTAAAAACATAAATAAATGGAACATCCTTCTTACCCATCGTGCATTAGACAATGATCGTCGGACTGCTTACAGTGAGTTTGGAAGTCACGGTATAATTTAATGCACTTGGTTTCCTTCTTACAAACATTTAGAGCATAATCACAAGTTGGTAGCGCGTGAACAGGATAAGGGTCTTTCTCTGCAAATGAACAACGAACATAAATATTTACATATAACTCCGGTTAACAAGAAATGCCAAGAATTCATGGGATTCGTACAAAAAAATATTCTGGACTAGTTGCTGGAAATGAACAAATGCATAATTACAGTTTTTAAACAGATAATACTTAATATCAACTTAATTAAATTTGGACTGTAAGAAAAAAATATAAAATATTGCTCAAAATACTACCGCAACAGAGTAATTTTGTGAATCAACACATAATACCGATTATGTTGATAAATTTAATATGCACATGGTTATACGTTGAAATTTAGTTGCAGCGTAATTTCACGTTAAAAATGTAGGAGTTCATGTCTACGAAAATTGTAAAAAATTTAGACTTATTTGTTTTTAAACATCAGACGTAGACGGCATGTTTAATTGCTGATTATTTGGGTTAAGTGCTTTGTTCCACACTCATTGACCAAAATTGATTGTTTCAAATCAGAATCAAAGTTGGTGAAAAAATATAACGCTTTGCAACTGCGCTCGTCTTTCCTAATTTTAAATATATTAAATTACCATACCAGAAAACACGGTCGTTATTTCTGTCAAAACTGTCGACCTCTGCATTATTTATAACTACATGACAATGAGTTTCTTATAAAAATTGTTTTTCATTTAAAGATACATTGAAACTATCTAATGGATTCACTTTTAAACAGAAGAAAAATTATTATTTTCCAGAACTTGCAATCATACTATCAGGGCGGTACATGAACAAGACGAAAAACTCAGACTCATTATGAAAATCATGGATTTTAATAAAGCAAAAGTATGGTTCTACATTTTCTCTTATTTTTTTGTAAAATTTCAACCTCAAAGCTGTAACAACATAAGAAGTAAAAGTAAAAGAATCATATCACATCGAATAAAAACGTAATGATAGACAGAGAGCACACTTATATGAATATAAGGTACGTGTCTTATCCCATCGAGCACGTTGCGTTGCGTTGGCCTCCCTACATCTACTCCTTTCTCGCGTCTTGCTTCACACAACCACTCATTTTCTCTTCCGGAGATATTTTCTAGGGAAAATGTTGATGTGACTACTCCTACTCCTACATATTACTACAACTTACTACTACCGCTTCAAATCCTTTTTTCCTGATTGTCATCCAGCATGTAGGGAATGTTTTCACAAGGAACGAACGAGAAACTACCCAATGACGTGCAAAACTCCGGGATAAATATTAATTTTGACATGCACGTAAGTCTACAAGGAAGCGTTTACATCATTTGTTATTCCCTTCAAAGTAAAAAAAAGCAGCTAACATTAATATATTTGAGTATCACACTTTCCGCATTTTCCCTTCCTACTAGAAAAAAAATGGTTTCCCTCTTTAAGATTGGAGGGATGTTATTTTTTTAGAGAAAATGTAATATTATTATCATGAAGATAAATACGATTAAGGTAGGGAGGCAGGTTGGAACGACACTGGTGCCTCATTAGCTGAATGTGAAAAACGCCAGGAGTTTTGAGCTTTTTAGTAGAAATGAAATAAGTATAAAACATTCATCATTCCATTTTATTATATTTTTTTTCACCTTCAACTGACTGCGGTAAGCATGTCCTTAAATCTTTTGGATGAAGAAACAAGATTGCAATTTTTGCTACATTTTCTGTCTGCTTAACAAAAAAACATGTAATTTTTTTACAATTTTAATAATATTTTTGACTTTAGGTTTTGAATTTAAAAAACAGACAAATTGATTCAAATGCATGGGTTGTTGGGTTGCTAGTTAAAAATTGGAATGCAGTGGTTGTAGTAATCCTATTTGAGCTTGGGTGCCAATTAAAACTCCTCAAATGCAGTTTATACTTTTGGCACAAACTTTCCAAAAGGAAGGGGAAAGAACACACAATTGAACATGAAGGAACAACAAAATCTGGTCCAACAAAGGATTCTCTCAACCTCGAATTACCCTATGTAAGTAAGTAAGTATGTACGTAAATGTTGGCCGGTTCTTTTCATCCGAGATTTATATTTGTGCGAATCCCATGATATCGGCATCGGGTTCCACGAACGATTATAGTAAACAAAGCAACGTGTTTCACTTACCCTTCTCGGCTACGATGGAACACGGGTGGTCGAAGAGGTAGTCACGGAATGTATTACACGCTGGGTCTGAACTTGGCTCGCGACAAAGACAAGTTGGGAAGAAATAAGGGAAGGCTTGCAATGTTCTTAACGCTGCTTGACACTTTGTAATCGTTACGGTAGAACAAGCAACTGTAATGAGAACGAAAAAGCCAATGACAACATGTCATCATCAATGATTTTCCATTGTGTATTGTTTGCCAAGATTAGAGCATTTCATCAAGTCAAGTCATTCATACCACTAAATTAGGGTGCACCTTTCCTCTATCTCATCCTCATCATCATCATACTTCATTGTCAACGAGTCTAAGGATTAACTGACACCATTATGATGATACACCCAGATTATTTATTCTTTTTTATTCTACAATTTCGGTTATATCATTTTGTTCAGCATTATTCACATTGAACAAAAAGAATTTAACTCTTTTCCATACCAATTTTTTTAAAACTCAAATGGAAGACAAAAAAGTAGACTTACATTTTCGCAGTCAAAAAAATTTTTTATAAACTTATCATATCATGAATCATGAGAGAAGGAACTCAAGTGGTCGCAATAGTTTGAGGGTTAAAATAGCCGCAATTAGGATACCAGAGACACACACCCCTCAAACGCGTTAAGGAACCACGTCTACTAACCACTAGAATGTTGAAAAGCCAAAATAGAGAAAATTCTTTGTAACCTTCTCATGACACGAAAAACTATGTTGATCATATCATAACCATAAGCATGTGTATATGTTTTCATAAGGGTGGATAAGAAATTAGAAAGTCATTGAGATTCACTCTTGTTCCGACACGGTGCTCCCTTACTACATATGTGTCACAGATGCGCACTCAAAATTTGGCAACCATTTTAAGAATAACGCACCGACCGACTGACATTCATAGTAAGCCACACATTTTCCCTTGTCCCAACTACCCACAAAAACCTCCGACATTTTTTAAAAAAAGTAACATGGTACGCAACGAAAGCGATCATTTCAACACGCCACACACCACATCCATATAATTGCGCATTAAGATCGCATTATAACTAAGCACATTTTGCATAAATCTTTAAAGCAGAGGCAAGCAAGAGTACGTGTTTCTCCAGTGATGGCGACGCTGCTGTCTGGTTATGGTACACAACCAGTTGGCAGTGATTGCGTCAGTAATTGTGCATATTAGCAGATGGTTTCACCTAAAAGAACTAAAGCGATTTCAGATAATATCCTCTTCAACCATGCAAATTAAAATGGATGGGAAAGGGAATGAGAAATTTGGAAAACGAAATTATGAAGGATGCGAGTCGTCTAAGTAAAAAACTTAGAAATGCAAAGAAATAAGTGAAACCGAAACCAAGTGTGTAAAAGCACTTTATACAATTATCATCATCACGTTGAATATGAGTAACCATGCAAGGAAACTAAATCACGAAATTATAAAACGTCGACAAAATTAAAAAAAAAAAGTGTTTTGATCTACTCAATTGCTCAGTGTAGTAATGTTCTGTAGTTTATTCTGCACATCAGCTTAAGTTTAGAAAGGAAAAGCAGATAAATACGCTGGACTTTCTCGGTATTTAAGTGAGGTAGTTCAGTTTGACACTACTATTTTGCTGAAGATAAATAATCTTATAATTAGAAATAAATCACATAAAGTTCAATGTACCATTAAATAAAGGGAATAAAAAAATAGTAGGGAATAGTAGGCGTACTTTTGTTGAATGCGTGTGATAGTATCATGTGAATTTTTCCACGGGGCCATGCGGAAGTCATGAACTTATTATTGCCCACATAATTTTCGTTTCCATTATTTTCGCAAGTTCAGTGAGAAAACATACGACCACTGACCAGCACTTTAGTACTCTGGAGAAGATTGCTAATGAAATGAATATACTATACTTTTTTTCTACGATGATGCGAGTGCCAAGTAAGGTATTCGTTCTCCCCTTTAATTTGTCCATCCGTTGCCATTAACGCTTTTCCGTATGCCTTACACGTGGGTTTCACTATAAAGGATTCATTCATTTCAAATAAGTGTGGTTCATAGGTTGAACCTCCAGGCATATTTTGCTAGCCAAGACATATGTTTTCTATAATTTCATCTCTGGTATTCCAAAGGAATTTATAGCGCTTCATGATAAAGTTACCGCGGATAGTTCAACACATTCCCACCAACTTATGTACATAATTAAAGCAAACTTATAGTCATCAAGTGAAAACTAAATGTAGGAGATATTTTTTTTGTTGCTACTGCTACTGCTGACTTTCAAAAAAAAGTATTCTTTTTGTGTGCGACCGTTTTTCCACATGAGTCACTTGGTGCCTTTGGCTGGAGGGAAGTGAAATGCAAACTTTTTACTTTTCTCTTCATTCAATGCAACTCAACTCTTCTCATTCACCCCGACTTGGGTTGGGAACTACACCAACATACATATTTTCGAGGGAGAGAAAGGACTCGCTGAGAAATTCAAATTCACACTCACTGTTTCCTTTTTCCTCTGTCACGAAGAAAATACCTGAGCTGGAGCTGGCTTGCTTGGCATGGCATGGCGTGCTACTACTATAATGTCTCTGTGCAAGGTTTTTTACGTGCAAAAGAAATGATGGGATCGCATCGGTTATTCCATATACTCATTTGCTCCTTGTTCTTCGTTCCTTTCACTCAGGCACACTCACTCCCACTCACTCTTTCTGCTTCTTTCCCTCTGAGGGCTTTGAAGGAGTAATAGGATGAAAATCCTTTGTGCTTTTTCACCTTCCCGGATATTTAATTGCTTCATTCATCACAATCAAAACTACTTGCTTGCTTCCGCATCAAAACCCTCTTGTTTGGAATGGTGGTAATAGGAGAGGGGTATTAGTGATAAGGTACAGACTATTATACTACCATGATTACAACAAGGGAACGCTTCTTCCTTCTTCTCTCCTCTTCCTCTCCCTCTTCTTCTCCCTTACTTACACGTACTACACATACACTCTCTTTTTCTCCCTTAATAGACAAACTGTAATGGTAATGGTAATAATGATAATAATAAAAGTACTCATTTTCTCTTTTCTTCCCCCACTTTCATCCTTTTATCAGTGGGTGCGTGTGAAATTTGCTCCAATGCAAATACCACTTTTTACTTACCTTAGAATATAATACGGATACGACGCTAGTCGAGTCTCGGCTAGGCATATTGGCGTAGCATGCACATTAGGAAAACATAATCTGTTATAAAAGCATATCTAATGTATTTAAATGATAACATCCTCCAGTAGAAAAATGATATTCCATTGCGTTCGTCGAAACTTGAAACTGGCTCGAGGGAAAAAGACAGTTCTACTTGAAACTTTCTACCTTTACTAAACTACAACTATGGCAATAATGAAACCTGTCCATAACACTTACTGATTAGATTTTCAGCCCAAAAGGTATCACACACGAATTAAAAGGAATCTTTTTTCCCTCCGTCATAATAAATATAAATTGCATGGTGGTAATGAAGATATTTAATAATTGTAATTCTTGCTCAATCTGCTACATTAAGGAAAAGTGGGGAGAGCGAGAGGGAATGAACTAGTAATATGTGTCGTGTCATGCCATTAATGACCCATAAAGCAAAAAAAGTGGGTGAAATGGGCCAAACTAATGTTTTTAATATGACAGCTGTTTTAAGACGCTTAAGTGAAAAGAGACCTGCCAATTTTCTTCCGAGTGATCAGCAATATTTCACCTTAATTGATGCAAATCATGCCATCCTATTTTTACATATGGAAATGAACACATCAGAAGATTATGTGGTAGTGAAAGTTGGATGATTTTTTTAAAAACATCACGTTTGACCAGATGTGCTACATTATCCTTGATTATTTACGGAACAAGTTTTTTAACTACCTTTCTTGGCTCAAAAACTTGGTGTACTGTCATAAACTCTGCGCTAATTTTACTTCTGTGTGTACTTTTGAAAGCGATAAAGAAAACAGTTTTTTCCCCTTAAATGTTTGTTTACGAGCCAATTTGTCTTTCTCCAACTGTGATATCACAGCAATTTATCTCTTGTCTCTGAGCCGACAACAGATGTAAAGCGTCTAGCCAAGTTGTAGTACCCTAACTTGGCGGTCGTCGTCGTCTTCGAGAAAAAAAAATATAGTATACCAAAAAACGAAAAAAAATAGACGGACTTGCAACCCGCTGCTTGCTATTCGCCTCAAGAATGAATATATAGCGTGGACAACACTCTGTTACCATTTTCTTATGCGTTATGCGTATCCATCCACCTCCATAATTCTAATGAAATGCATATTTTTATAGACAAACTAATGCAATGAATAATTAAAAGTTTGTAAGTCCCATTTTGCTTAAAAGGGAGCAAAAGGAAAATGAAAAAGCCTGCCATGCCACCATCATCATTGTCAAACATGTTAGAATGAACTGGATCAAATGAATTCTTAAAAAACCGTGACTGTGACCATTTCCATGTATGGCAAACTAAACCAACCCTTCGTTCTCTCAAAGACAAAGGAAACCCTTGCTATAGCTAAGTATGCACGACCGGAAAAACTCTGAGACAAAAAAAAAACGGTTTGCACTTCAAACACGCGTTAAATCTCCTTTTTTTCTCATTGCAGCTTACTTAATTAGAACTTTATATGTTTGTGCTTGTCCAAGTTTGTATAATAAGGGAAAACGTGATTATTCTCATTTTTTATATAAATGCACATACTACAATAAATTCCCATGCTTTCACCATTTTCTCTCCTTCAGGCTTCATGTAATGTACTTTTACTTACATTCATGTATTCAACAGCGAAAAAAAGCTGAAGCAGACAATTGATCTAAGCACGAATACTTACTTACGTCTTGAGGTGTAGTATGCACACGCAGAGCAGGTCATGAAATAGAGTTGTGTGAAAAAAGCATAATCTTGAAAAGTAGGTAAAGCACGCCTTAGCTATAGTGCTGTGATTGGGAACGCCTCCGTATCGGAACACATTATGCAGGGGGAAGGAAGAGTACATAGAGTACGTCAAAACTTAAGAATTACCATAGTAAAGTATTGCACTTGGTAGTAAAACACTGACATTTTTACTTTCCCTTATAGCCTTTGCATATAAGAATGGTATATAAAAAAAGAACATTTAAGTTTAAGAAGAAAAAAAAGTAGCTCATATGTATTTATTGCGTGATGAGAAAAAATACTGGAACGGGACAGGGAACGAAAAAACGAACAGAGAATTTCCTCAGAGGAAAAGCCATTCTTCTTTCTCACTGTTCCGCTCCCACCACTACTACCACCACCACCACGATTGCCACCGCTACCGCCATCGCCATCACCAATCGAAGTACGGCGAGCAAAATAAACGTATTGTTATAATATTATGCTTTAGTATTAAGCATGCAAAAATCCTTTCTATAATTTCCACGTATTTTCCTTCTTCTCGGCTTAAGGGAGAGAATACAACACACTTTGTAAAAAAAAGGAAAAGTGAAAGGAGAACGAAAAAAAGAAAGCAGGACTACTAACTTATTCAGACTTTTCTTTTCTTAATTTATCTTCACATTTTTTACCTGTCTGCTTTTAGATACACTTCACCATTTCATACTATTATTGTGGTCTTGCACATGTCAAGTTCTTGGCACAAATTTTCAGAATACCGAACATCCATGGTGAACATGTACCATTGTATAGGGTACTTATAAATGTAAAATTGAACCAAGTTCAAATTTTGCCTAATAATTTTAAATATTTATATAAATTTTTCTAATACTCAATAACTTTAGTATTACGAGTTTGAATTTTAAAAAATGCGTATTTGTCTGCTTAAGTATGCAAGTTGCTTTAGTTTGACCATTTTTGTGAAAATGTATTTGCGCTTAACAAAATTCTATCAATAGCTATTGACACATAAAAAATTTCAGATATGAATTTCCCACGAATGCAAATTTTTGATGAAGGTCTATCCCAAGGTTTTTTCTAAAATATACACATTGCACCACTCTTGACAGTTTTTTTAGGGTTTCCCCTTAAATCGATAATATTCTCCTTACGTATTAATGATGGGTCTCTCACTCAATTATTAAAAATTACGCGGCGTATGAGAACCCTCTCGTAAATGCTGTAGTCAATCAATCAAATTCGAAAAAAAAGTTGCTAAACAAACAGTTTACAAATCGACATTAACGGCTAAGGCGAATTGTTGGAAAATTTTGCATGCATTCCTCAAACTTCTATTACCAATCAATCAATTTTTTTATCGTGATATAACTTTCGTTTGTTTTGACACTCTGTCGATATTTGCTATTTCGTTCGGAACTGTTAGGTTAACACAAACCTTTTAACTTGACTTGATGAAACGGAGAAAAAAAAAGAGTTTAAAGAAACACTCTTTAATGCTAGCACAGTAGAAACAGGGAAAATCTTACCTTTTTCAGCGCCACATACACGGGGTACCACCTCGAGAATGGGGTGACATGCTGTGTGATTCATGCATGAATCTCTGGCTTGAATACAGTTCATAATTGCTGAAGCAGTCTTTGTTTGGAAACCTGGAAACAAAGAATTGAAAAAAAATGTTAGATTTCTTAAATATGCTATAAAATATGCAGTCAAAAATTTATTATTATGAACATTTCTTAGCAGAAATTAATCTTTCAAACGTAAAAGTAATCGTGAGATTGGATACTCTTTGAATCATTATGGGGGAGTGAGTCGTGGTGTCCTGAAGCAATACAAAGAGCTGAGTCATACAAAAACACACCGAGCCTCTTAGAAATATCTTTCCTTAGATTCATTTTACGAACCATTTTTGCCAAAATGAGCCCTTTTCCATTACTACAAATTATAAGTTTTTTCAATGGGTAAAGATAATGAAAATCGATGCGTAAAAAACTTTAACAATCATCAACTCAGCCAGCGCACATAAAATGCTTCAATTTTTTTTTAAAAGATCTAAATCGATATTACTTCACACTTGAGATACTAGATTTGACTTTGTTTCAGGAATCGGACAAAGAAACCTGAGTAAATTTAGAACTACATTGCCTAATTCCAACCGTATCATAAAAATAGACCTCTTTTTATACTTTCAAAAGGTAAACTGCGAACGATATTTGTAAGCATTTTTCTAGATTTACTTTTGAACGAACTTATGCCTACTTGAAATAGGGATTTCACTACTTTTTTTATTTCCCTTCCATTTTTTACGACCAAGATTCAAAGAACAGGATGCAAGGTAAGTTGGTTCCTAAAATACATTTTTTTTTAGAACAAATACCCTTTTTACCTAGCCCTCTTTACAATCACAAAAGGGAAAGTGCAGTTATGAAACGTACTGTGGAAACAAGCAAGTGAAGTAAAATCAAAGGAAAGTAAGTCCCAAAACGAGATGCAGTGGTCTTCAAAAGTGTAAACTGAATTATCCAATAAACGTAAAACTATCTCTGTACTACTTTTTGTGGAAAACTTGTAAAGGGAGAAATACCTGTACTGAAAATGAGGAAAACAATATTCCCGTCAAAAAATAAATGAGGAAAATGTGTGAAACACAATTTATATAGGAAATATAAATATACTTAAGTATGTGTATTGGTATATAACGTACCCAGTTGTAACCCTCTACAATTTAGACAGTTTGACCCTCGTTTAAATATACCGAACCCGGGGCTGGCACGAAAGCGTTAAATAAATAATAGCAACTGCAGAACCACTACTCTAACTATATCCAACTCGGAGAATAAGTAGAAAGAATTAAAGTTTTGCATGCATGCATGCATCCATGAGGCCCACTGAAGAAATCTACTTTGAGAAAGAAGGAGAAGAAGTCCAACAAAAAAAAACGCGAAATTCAATGGGAGGATGGAAAGAACATTTGTTTTTGCTATACAAATACACGTGGTTCCTGTTCGAAGGAGCACCGTTTCTTTGTGCAACCCTTTTACAAGCCTCACTTCGTCCTCATCATCCAATCCCAGATTCTTGGGATTGCTGAAAGACGGTTTAAGTAAGTTGGCGTACCTTTTACCCTTCCAGTCACCATAAATTTTCTTAACTGCAAAGGGAGGACTGCTGCAAAGTAAAATGAGATGAAGTGATGGTGAATTGCAACTCTAAGCTAAAAAAATGTTCTTCACGCTCCTACATGATATTTTTTTCTTTGCCAGTTTTTTTAGCAAAATAGAACTAGTGTAGTACCCTCACAGGCTATCTTAAGGTTAATCGGACCTAAGAAGCGTCAGAGAAATCTTTACTCTCCCCAAACACATTCGTATTATTAGTGAAGGAATGCCCTTATGTGTTGACGTGTTACCGAAAAAATACCTTTGCAAATACGAATCTTACTATGCTTTTGCAGATAATCTCGTAAAAATTAATTAAAACTTGCATGCACCAGCACCAGTTCATGTTCATATCGGCGAGAAATAAATGTCTTGACAAATTAATTGGATTCGCAACAACGTACAATAATGTGCACGGAAGAGTATACAAACACATTTCTTAGAGCCTAATTTTGCAATAAAACTTGTAAATGACTACCTATTTGTCTGCACTATCGTCATAGTAAGTAATTAGACTTTGCTTAATCCACCTTTTTGTTAGTATTATGCAAGCAATTAAAATTTCATGATTAGCCAATGAATGAAGTGTAAAACGCATATGGTTTTGTATATGTCAGGGCGACATTAAAGTTTGATAAATTTTTTTAGGTTGTCTGGTATGACAGAATGAAAGACAGTAACTCTGCTCTGCTCAGGATTTGCGAATGAAACGATACACATTCGACGTTCATGGTATTTGCGTCAGGGAAATGTTATGTTTTTGTTTGCATGGTGCATCTACTACAGAGAAAGAAACCCAAGCGTAACCACAAACTCCTCTTTTTTACCTTAATTTAAAATTTGTTACTACGACGCAGCAAATATTTCAAGAGAGACAAAAGAAATAAATGGATTCATTTTCTTGAGAAAATAATTTGAGAAACTGCAATAGAAAAAGAAAGACGGAGAAGTGAAACCACATCATTCCAGAAGAGCCATAAAGATTTGGGCTTTGTATTCATATAAATACACAAACTGAGTGAGTGAGTGTGTGTGAGTGAGCCATAGCAATTGTGCTGGAGAGGATGAATGCCTTCGTGTCATTTTCGGGTTTATTGGTACTCGTCTGCGCGGCTTGTCATATCATCAGATTTTTCTTCTTGATGTAACACGAGCCAGAAAATATAAATGTTCGTCCCTAATTTCGTCTCGACTAAATTAAGCGATGATTCGCAGAGAATTTAAACACTTAAAGGGGAGATGGATCCCATTATTTAGCGTGATAAACTGGAAAGAGAGAAAGTGGCTGGATAGTTGCCAATGAACACCTGGAGTACTCCCCCTGTATATGAGGGAAGCCTTACATTGCACTAGATACGACACGACTTACTACTACTACTTCCACCACCACCACCACCACCGCTCTCTACTTTCTCTGATGATATCGAAGTTAGAAAAAAGGAAGGAAATTCGGAAGAATCGTGGTCCATGAAACCGATAAAATGTAAGTTTGGTTAGTTTCAAAGACGAGAAGGATGCAAAAGCGATATATTTTTCGGCGTGTTTAGTTTAAGTATTCGGTGAAGACAGAAGAAGACTTCGGTAATAAAAAGAGCCAGCAGCAGCTCATGAAGGATGTACGCAGTGGAAGCAAAGGTAATAAGTTAAGTAGGAATATAAGCATATACTCAACCTCACTGATAGCGTTGTCGTTGTCGTAGTCGATTTTTTTTTTCATGGGTGGTGTCGGTCTTAGTGTCTTTAGCCTTTTCTCTCCCCTATTTTCCCCCAGTATCAATTTCTGGTATGCGGCTTTTCCTGTTGTCACCGAGAAAGAGAAAGTGTGTGTGTGAGAGAGCAAACGAACGAGAGAGAGAAAGAAAGGAAGGAAGGTGGGATGAAGTTGCAGAACCCTTAATACGTCAGTTAAGTGACAAGATACGGATGATAAAAGCTGTTTCATGTTCAAATTTAAGACCAAATTTGCTAGAAAGGTTTACTAGTCACCATTCATGCCTTCTTCCTTCCATCCATTTTATCAAGGAAAAATATATGAAAAATTGTACATAACACTCACGTGTATTATGTACAATGCAAAATGTACAACTTTTCAGGAAAATAGATTCCCTGTTTTTTTTTCTATTTTGTCACTCATGATCAAATAAGTGCGTTACGCTTACTCCTTCTGTATAACTTTAATGCATTTGCTATATTTAACTCGTTTTTAAATGAAATAGTAAGGTAAGGTCTTCAACAAATTCACGTGATTCCTCCTTTCCATAATACGCGTAGGCGCTATTAAACCTGTTCGTACTTGTTTGACGGAACCAAAAGAGGATTTTTTTATATTGGGACGGTTACAGCTAACAAGGGCAAATGCTTCCACTTACTTACTCGCCCTCTCCTGTCGTAAGGCGATATATGGACAAAAACATTTTTTTTCTCTCTGTCGACGAGTACTTGCGGTTATGATAGTCAAGTTTTTTAACCTTCCTTCCGCCCCCGTGTGATTTGGAACGTCAAGCACAACTACTATACTTATGCATCTATGATGATACCCGTTTTACTCAACTGTAATTGATGAGTACAAGTATTTACCTACTATTTTAAAAAGTCTAGCAAACTTTTGCCTATGAATGACAACCTAGGTATGTAGATTTCGTACATGTCATGCCAACGCCAACAAAGCACTCCAAAGAATATGGTTTCGTTCAACTCCATGCATCTTTCCACCTTGTAGAAATATCTCATGCCACCTGCCCAGTTTCTTTTAAAAATGCATGCCCTTCTTCCTAAAGAACATATGGAACTCGATCCGAACTTTTTTTTTTGTTATCCAAACGTGAAGTCAATATGTATTACAAACTTGTCCCATTCTATCGATAACCTGAAAGGAGAAAACGTCATAGTACTTCTTTAATGCATATTCTCATCCTCTGAGAAATCAACGTAACTTTCTCCAGTTTAAAGCGTAAAATATATGTATTGGTAGGCATACAATGTTTTTCAAGACCTTTTACTTTCCCTTAAACTTTGACCTGAAAAAGGAGTAAAGGTAGAAGAAAAAAGAGAGAAAGGAGATCCGTGAATAAAATGGTGGATAAACTCTATTTACGAATGATTGAATGGATGCGTGCAAGCAAACTCAATCCAAAAAAACGTAAGTTTTGAGGAGACGGTCTCAAGTTTTTTGTTCTCCTCTTAAATGGATATTTTCTTTCAAACAAGCACGACCTGTGAGTGAGCTGAGTAGTGACTAGTTACACGTACTCTTCTTTTCCACTAAAAAGGATTACCTAAGACATAAAAAGTTAAAGAACCGGTTTCTCATTTTCTTCGCTTAAAAAAAACCAAACGCATTGGAGCAGAAAGAAAGTAGTTGTGAATGAGTTTCTACATGTATAATTCACTCGTATAAAAGCGTTAGTCATTATTCTTTGATGTATTTTTGTCTGGAAAGGATGTGCACTATGAGTAAAAACTTACGTCACTTGTCAATCTACATCTCCTCTAGTTAATGCTAACGTCTTTCCCCCTTTTTTATTTTTTTTATTCACAGAATTCAAATTCATGCTTGAGGTGAAAGTCCGTTTGCTATAATGTCAATTTCTTCCAAGCAAGGGATAGCAAAACCGATTATAAGTTGCCATGAAAACATTATTGAGCAAAAATTAGAATCGTAATTACTTCAACGGTCACCATTTCATGTGAATAGTGTTCGATTGGATTAGATCGTGTAGAAAGTCTTTTGCATTGATTTTTTTGATAATTCTCATGCAAATGCATTAGATCAAAACGAATAAGGTCGGCCATACTGGTTGGTTTTCCTTCCAGCTAAAAATAAGGTCTAGAAGAAATCAAGTGTGACAGGGTGCATGTAAACCTACTATGAATTTCTATCGTGCAGTAAAAGAATTTTTTTTTGTTTGCTTTCCTTGCCTGTCGCATCAGAAAATTTCGAGGTGTTTCAATGCATTACCTCGGCGAGTGAAACGAGCGAGAGCTCATGGTCTTGGCTCGCCATCCAACATTTCAGGTTGTACTTGTACGTACATATGTTACCCTTGTAGGAACTTAAAAAAAATCTAGTAAGTAGCTCAACAGCTTCATCCCTTTCTCATGATCATATTTTAGATTTTCTTATTCAGATTTTTATTTCCTACATTTTTTTGAAACACTCCCCCAGTCTAAGGATAAGGGAATAATGGCAGCAACCACTGCCAAAAGCTGATCGTTATACTCCTAACGTTGTCTCTCGTTTTTTTTTCTTCCTTTCGGCTTTCCGACACAAATAAGGAATGGATTTTGAGATTCAATGCGACATTTTCTTTCCTCCCATTTCTATGCTATATCAAATACATATAGTTTATTTTAGACCACACAAGATCAGTTTCCTCTTTCCAGAATTGACTTTCCTTTGGCAGAAATGGTTTTGTTTGGGCAGAGGGAAAGGAAAGTAACTTTCTGTGATGCATGTAGCGAGTGGCAGATGTATTCATTGCATAGCTTGTTTTTTATATTTTGATTACTTAAATGTGTAATGTATCTACATTCCATTCCACGAGGAATTCCATTCAATCCCAAGAACAATTACAAAAATTATGTTGAACACAATTCGTGTTTTTATTTTCCTACGCTTAAGATAAATTGAGTGTAGACTAGACAAAAGATTGTATGTAATGCAAATCTAGTCCAAACAAAGTCAATTTAGTCAATCAATGTCAAAATCTTCTACGTTCTTTGTTGATATACTAAATACGTTTAACAAAACGAAATTTACAAAAAAAAAGGAATGCAAACCAGACTGAATTTATGCATATCTGGATAACACTTGACCTTATTCCACACAACACAGTACTTAGTAGCTGGTAAATTATGAAGAAAAAAAACTGGGAGAAATGTATATGAACCTTAGTCTTTAACATAAATTTTATTAGTAAGAACCTATTATTTTGTCTGGTAGAGCACTGGAATAGGAAAGCAAGGCGGACTAGAGATACCCACAAAGGTAAACATCATTCAACGTGCGTGATTTTTTTTCCGTTGTTGTGAGAACACCGTTATTATTATTATTGCTCACATTATTCAACCTTTTTTTCCGCGAGACAAGACTTAATGGGAAATCATTCACTCAGTAAGAAGTGCTGAATGGGAGGTACTTCCCCCCTCAGAAAAAAAAATAAATGAAAGTGGCGAGAGGACGACTATCAACGAAGTTTAAAAAAAAATAACCGCTACTCTGTCACATTAAGGTAGATGAATTAAGAGTGTATGAATCGATTAGTTTATTATTTGACGTCTGAGGTAAATCAACATTTTGAAAAGGTTAAAAGGAGTGCTTATTACGAAAGTAGAATGGAGTTGTTGGTACACAACACAACTACACTCCTATTTATTTATTCTTGCTGACATTTCTGGGAAAAGAATTACACAACTTAACCTCGTACAAAGGATTTTCCTACTTACATACTATTCGCTACCACGTTGACAATTATGAAAATATTATGGAATTTTAATTACTTGCTTAACTTGATTTTTTTGTTGGTTTTATTATTCCAGGAGTTTCTCGTAGTGAATTTCATTTGCCTTTGATCTAAAGATTAAGGGTAATTTAATCAAGTTTTTTTATCCACGTAAATTGTAAAAAGACCACAATTTTTACAATGATCTCTAGTAATTCCGTGGTTAATTGTGTAACTTATAAATGTATGCCTAACGTATGTGTAATTATAGACATGAATCTCATGAAGAAAAATACTTTCGGACATGCTGATTACTTATGTGCACATGAAAGTAGTTTTCGTAGCACGCCGCACACGCCTTTTCCTCAGTGCCAATGAATATTGTAAAGGTTTTGCGCCTTTTGTTTTCTTTAATCATGTAATAAAAGTGTATAGTAGTATGAAAGTAAGTAAAATGGAAGAGAACAGAATTTTTTTTCTCCAATTTTGCAGAAAAAGTAGGTCTACTTACAATTCAGTAATAACGTCACTCCTGCCTTACCTATTGGCCTCTGCCCTGCCTTCTTTCTTCCTCCCCCTCCTGCTTTTTGCTTTCAAAGAATCAATACCTCGTTATGTCTGAATAATTTATAGCAAATGACGATGCTAGTCGTAGGAAATACAGGAAAATGTAGGGAAAAGGAACTCGCTATTTCACCTTACTCTTCTAGCTGTCCTGGCCCAACGAAAGGCAAACCAAGCTTTGTCATAAATTTCCCTTTATATTCTAAACTTTTTTTAAGAGTACGGAAAAGCGAATGTTTGGTTATACTTGGCTCGTCGTCCCGTCATCAGAGTTCCTCTTAACTACGCTAAAGAAGTTGGTCACATTCTCACACTTTATTATTTCTTCAGCAAATTTACGCGTTACTCTGAATTAAGGTTGAAATTCAAACAGGAGGATATGGACTTATACATATGTAATTAAAAGCTTAACGAACTCATACTACTTCCATACAAAAAAAAATTGTATTCTCTTTCCATTCATACCAGAAATAAATTTAATCCACTTTTTTTTGTACGCCGTACAAGTCAAACCCCCGAAAAAAAAATTAAATAAATCATCGTAAAGTCATTACACGACGCCTATTGTTAGATTTCCAAGAATATTTTCTTTCATTCTCAGAAATGACTTTCATGCTCCTACAATCTATCACTTTTCCATTGTTTTCAGAAAACATGCCATTAAATACATGGTGAATGTACATGAAATATCGTGGCCAAAGAAATGTCTGACATTCCGTGCATTCATACGTACATAGATGAAAATGAGTTGGTAGTTTTGAGGCCCGACATTTTCTTGCTTTTCTTTACACCTCCTTCCTACACACACTTTCCATGAAATAATGACGTATTTTTTTACGCTTTTCATTCCAAACTTGTGAAGACCTCGTGCACATAAAAATAACATCATAACAAAACAGCGCTAACTTCCAGTTAGCATTTTTATATGACTACCTTAGCACAACCTAATTATGTATTCATTTATTACACCTAAATTAATTCGGAATGAAAAAAATCGAAATTGGTGCATTTTTTTATATGATTGCATGTGTAAATGTGTAAATGAATTGACATGAGAAATTAAATACAGACAATGATTTTATGTCATAATAAATAAAGCTGTTCCCCATCACAGAAAGAGGTTGTTTGTTTACCCTGGAGCTTGTCTCAGTCTCCTGGGAATTTTGAGTGGGATGAAATCTTTCAACGTAAGCATAAACAGGCTTCGAGGTCCATAATTGTCTCAAACAGCTCTGGTTCGACACAAAAAAAAAATCTCCCTTGCTCAAAGGTGCAAATGTGAGACTTTCAGCGCAAACAATCTCGTTTGCTGATTTTGTTCATTATTTATGTAAAAGCTGTGGAAGGCACACAGTCTTTTTCATCTAGCAACCACCCCATAGCCTTACAAATACTACATTCACTGACAATACCAGAAAATTAAATGATACCACATGTTTGCAAGTCTAACCCAATCTTTCAAGATCAAGGTTGCTTTGTCCACAAAGTAGCCGGCAAATAAATATCTAAAAAAAAAACAAACAAAATGTTTCCATTCCAACGATACAGGACACGTTAAGACTAAGCAGTGCTTTGATTTTTTTTATCTGTTGTGCTATCACGAATTTCTACATTTTTTTCTGTGCCACATCCAAAATTCACACAAGTAAGTTATACATACAAACTTGTACAGCTATACTCATGTTTTAGGGAGTGTCTGGAAGTGAAACGCATCAACTTTTTTTTCGCAACCAGTTTTCAGAAACATTTTCGTGGTTTTCCCCTAGGGACACTGCTTTTGTAAACAAGGTTTTTCTTTAAACATGTAAGTGGAGTGGAGTGTAGTGTGCGTAGTCCCGAAAGTGGAAGTAACTACTTCACTTTAGCATTTCATTTAGTATCATCAGACAGGAAGCTTAATGCAAAAAAAAATTCATTAGCAAAGCAGAGAAGAAGTCAAGCTTTACCCAAGTGCTCATTTAGAAAATTGTGTTTGGAAAACATGTTTAAATAATTTGGGTACGTTGTACTTTTCCTTCTGTTTATCACTTATTGCATCTATCCCAACACAATTCGTCATGCTCATAATAGTTCAGAATTTTTTTTAATTTTATTAATGCGGTTTGTTTTTCCCTACACTCCAGTTACAAACTGCATCACTATTCAAAATCTTACTTATCAACCTTGTGAGTTAGTGGAGGAAGGAAAGTTTTGAGAAAATGAGATTGGAAATGCGAAAAAGAGGATGAATCCTCATTTGTAAAAGACGAAGGAAAATGAAGGAGAAAAGACATTTCACTCATTTTGGCTATGTCATGTAGTGTGTGCAATGTGTGTCTTTGCTCATCTTATTTGCAGCTCTTCAAAAAAATGGGTTGGGATGAACCAAGGCTTTTGAGTTTTGAGTTCATTGCCGTGTCAACGGCTAAGACTTAATTTAAGAGCAATGCCATTCATTTGAATTCATGCATCGTTTTCCATTCCCCTATTTTGTCTCATCCCATTATTCCTATTAGTACGACGATAGCATAAGAAGATGTGTCAAGGAAGGGAATTCCAAGTCAGGGGGAAAAAAGTGGGAAAAAAAGAAAGGAATGGGGAAATTCATGGAATGGGAAAGTTAGTGTAAAACAAAGTCAAAAGACAAGAGAGAAAGGAATGTTGTAAGTTGTTTAAGTTAAACAAAAGAGGGTGAATGAAAGCCTCATTGTGGTATTATGTATAGATTACTCCCACTCTATTGGTTTCACATTCCAACTCCCTTCTTCCCATTCATTTATGGTATCTCGAACAACCGGATCTCCTCCCCAAACGAGGAAAAAATATATAAATCGGCTTTTCTTCTTTCACAGGGAAAAAAATGTTTTATCTGGCGTTTCAGACAGACTTCTTGCAACTTACAATGGCACGATCAAGATCTTTATAGTTCTGTTGAAAACACCATGAAACAAGTGCATTTAAGCAAAAAAAAATGTTTAACGAAACCGTGGATTTTTTTCTTTCTTTCTGCTACACTGCCCTACATAACTAGTATAGTAAATTGTTTTTACTGAAGTATTCATAAAGCTAGACAGGAAAAAGTTAAATTTTTTATCAGAAAATAAATGTTTTCCAACAACTGTTTCATTTCTAAAAAGGCAAATCCATGCACATGCATTAATATTAAGATGGTAACAAGTACTTTCATTTTTCTTTCTTCGTTTTTCGAACATCTACCCAGTTCAGAAATAACTCTAGGGGAGCCAATGGCGGTGAAAATTGCTGGGTAATGCTTGCCAAAAAAAATCTCTGACATACAAAACCATGCATCCATATCCCTACATACATACTTACATTTTGCTTTGAAGACATTGCCATGTACATACTGAGCTTATTTACTCCTACGGAATTTAAAGCACGTATAATGTATGCCAGGGAGAAAGTGGTCAGGGTTTCCTGGCACCAAGCGCAGAGAAAGCTTAGGGAATGGTTTCTATCTGCCAGGAAACAAAATATGTACTTTATTCAGGGATACGTATTCATATGTACAAGGATGAAAGCCAGAAGGATAATATTTACCCTTGTTAAACGATGCTCTTGAGATCAGCTTTCTATTTCGTTATTTTAGTAATCACAATGCGTTTTGAATAGTGCACACACATACACACACATTCAACGATGTAATACAGTTTAGGAGAGAATGCATCCATCCTTCTCGTTTGTGAGTAGAACATCCACTCACAATCACAATCGCAATCACAATGAATTTGTTGTGTACTCATGCAACACAACACAAGAAGAAAGAAAGAGAGTGAGTGAGAGGCATATGCTCTTGTTCGCTTAAGCAAACTCACAATCACAATCTATTTATGTAGATATGTATGTACATTCCTATGTTTACAGTGTATTTGGTGAAGAGGCACTTACCCGAGTCGTTTTCCTACATTTTTATTAGGACTCACAGTTCTATGCACGTAGTTTGTGATTGTGATTGTTCCGCGGATTTGTACTCCTGACATTTTACACGTTCACCATTATGGTCTAGCCATTAAACTTCAGCAATATTTTTTGCATAATATTATTATTATCATTATTACGGGGAAAGTTATTCGGTTAATTTCTCGCCGTATTGCATTGCATTGTGTGGAACAAAAAAAAAGGAGAACAAAGCGTCTACTTACACGTACCGTGAATAGAGTATCACACACTCACACAAACTCTAAAGTTTTTTGGCCTAGAATGTGTGAAATGAATGAAACCGCAACAATGTCATAATTATACATTCTATCTGCAATTCACATATCATCATTTTTTACGCTGTTTGCTGCCACCGGAAAAAATTGTTTTGGTATGCTAGAGTCGTGCCAAAGCCCGGAGAGC
This sequence comes from Seira musarum, assembly GCA_027743895.1. NCBI lineage: Eukaryota > Metazoa > Arthropoda > Collembola > Entomobryomorpha > Entomobryidae > Seira > Seira musarum. The sequence goes on along the minus strand of JAHZMX010005972.1, from coordinate 35,530 downwards.
AGAAAAAAAATCCTTTTTCCAAAATAGAAATAAAGAGAACTAACATTAGTTATGAAAACAGCATGCATTTTTTCTCCTAGCCATGTAATCTTTCTCAGTAAATGATTCCTCACATATTTCATTTTTAGCAGTTTCCTCCTTCACATGCTCCTGTAGAGGCAAAAAGAAATAGTTCACACTACCTAAACACAAAATAGAACCGGAACGGTTGACCATAGAGCAAGAAAAAGTAGTGCATGTAAAACAGCACAAAACGATCACTATTCATTGCATTTACTTGCCCCCCTCTCCCTACAAAAAAAGAGGAATTCACAACTTTATAAGCTTAAATAGAAAAAAAAACTATGTTAGCTTAGTTACTTAGTATTGTGCAGTGGTGGTGAAAGGGAATTAGCTTTTTTACTTTTCTGTAGCTCAAAAAAAATGATATGAAAGTTTGTTGTACGATTGGTTTGGCTCGGCTTGTTACAAAAGATAACATAAAAAAGCGGGAAAAGAGAGAAAGAAGAACTCTAAAGAAAGTGGTCGTCCTAGTCGTTGGTGGTGCCAAACAGATATTATATAATATCACGAGTACTTTTTTTCAAAGCGAAGACAAAATGCCGACGAAAGATAACAAAAAAGCAAGTATTTTAACACGTCCACAACATTTCCTCCTGAATGTACTACTCCTTTGGTGTTCATATCATATCGCACAATCGTTTCACTCACTCACTCACTTACTCAGTCGTGTGGCTTGGCTTCCCTTGCTCCTGCTCTTGCTTTTTCTTTTGTAGGCGAAGAATAAAGTCCTCTGTATCCAATGGGCCATTTGCAAAAAAAGAAGCCTGCCATGCCACTTTTTCATACGTGAATATAAACTAGGAGGGTAAGTGGTGCATTCTATTCTCTTCATGGGATCCACAAAACTATCAAGTAAATGGAATGACCTCGAATTTACTAACTGCCTAATCTAACGGAACAGATTGTTGTGTGGACCATGCAAAAACAGTTCTTACATGTGTCGACCATTAAGATAACTGCCCCATTTCACCACTATTTTTTTTTCTTCTTCTTTCGGCCAAAAACCACTTGTGCATTTATTTGCCGAGAGACGCGAAAGGAAAACAAATATTTTCATATAAAAAAAGGAATGAGATTCCTGCAAATCATCGATTAAGCATTTCTCTACGATACATCACACCGCATAACACCAATGATGTATTATTTTAGAACATACCCATCATTTTTACAACAAATCACATCACAAACTACGTATTTGACATCCTACTGTTTGAATTACTTTCCCCCCGGAATACAGGTAAAATTATTAATAAACTTCCATACAGTATTAATTAAAGTTGCACGATTAATTGAAGCCACTTGCATGAGAGGAGCTATTTCTAGTAGCGTTAATTCTTCGACAAACAAGACAAATCTATTTCATTTTAAAGGTCTACTTACACAATTACTTACGCTTGTTTTAAATCTATTTTCCCCATCAATCTAGCGCGTGCATCCGGATTCCAGCGAATGAAGTTTGTTTAAGTGGTATAAATACAAACAAGGGAAAGCAAACAGCATAAGTTCATACATCTTTTAAACAGTTAACGAAAGCATGCATGTCAGAAAAGATAAAAAAAGAAAGAGGCTCTTCTTGTTTTTTTATTAATATTCCGAATTGTCTATGCACCAGTCAGCAAAATAAAGGGCATGATGGAGTCCCTCTAAATGCTACCATTACACCATATGGAAGAACACATGGAATTGTAAAATTACCAATTCAGACTCCTCTTATACCTTACTAGAACTTTATTGATAAAGTTTTTCTTCTTTTTCATGCGTACTATTCGAAGAGTTAAAAAAACTACCTAGACGCCTTTCTATATGTCTTTTCTTTGTACTTTTTTTTGTAAAAAAGGCATTTTTTTCATGCTCATTTCTTTTTTATATGATGATCGCAAGCACAATGCAAAGTGTTACCACTTGTGCACAATGGATTCACATAGTGTGTTCTATCTCCTCTTCTATTTCTCCATCGCATCTCGTGATCATGTAATCTAGGTGTTCCTAAAAATACAAGAATTTTTTTTTCTCGCCTCAAGAAGCTTATCGTTAATAAAAGGAACCAGTCAGTCAGTTTCTTTATCTTTCTGCCTATTTTGCTACTACTACTACTACATTACATTCGATCCTCTTTATATAAACTTGATTGACTAAAACGTGTCAAAAAATTTTTCTTTCCTCGTGATGTTCTCCTCTTTGAGAGAGTGCTCTCTGACTACATATGAACAATATTAACTTTCGCGTTCTTACTTACATACTTTGTTTAGTGTGCCAACTTACAAGGAATATGGGAAAGAAGGTATGAATATGACGGGCTATTCCATTCCTGAAGAAAATAAAATGAACGAAACTTTTTTTTTCTCTTCTCTTCTTCTGTATGTCCAGCTGTCGACAAAAAAAAGTTCATGGCGATCGTGGATCGTTTCTTTGGTTTTTTATATTACTTTCCCTCCTCTTCTTCTTCTTCTGAAGAAAGATCGACTCGACTCTAGTACTTCACGCAAAAACATAATAATAAGGTTAGTGAAATGGACCCCTACGAATTCATAACTTCTTTTGAACAATAAAACCTCAAAAAAAATATTCAACTTGAATGTCGCACACATGTTCAAAATTAAATGTGCTTGGGACATTCATAATACGCTATGAAAAGAAATGCGGATCGACTATGTATAATACACTTTCGATTCATTCCTCGTTTTAGAGACACTGCACTGAACTGAACTGAGCGCTCAATAACGGCGATTCGTTCATTCAATCGCATACATATTCTTTGCTTAGGCAAGCTATTTGAGAGCATTTGGAGGGAAAAGAGAAGGGAGAGAAAGAGACAGCATGTTCGAATCAAATACAGCTGCTTCTACAAGTGCTCAACCACCGTTAAGACATTGCTAAATTGAGTGTACGCTAAAGTAGATCTGTGTCAAGTTGCTTTGATAGAGTTAAAATCGCAAAGAAAAAATCATTTTAAGCAGCATCATTTTTATTATCTGGTAACGATCAAAGCAACCAAATCGGTGTGTATGTGGAAAGACTAAATAGGCACACACACCACCACATTCTCTACCGTCAATTGATGAGCCTGAGCCAGCTCCAATTTATTTAATTCATGGATGATGATTCTCCTCCTCCTTTGTAAAAGCGGATGGATACATATTTTTTTACAAGGGTAAAAGTACTTTTACTTGAGCACATTATCCAAAGTTTTAATTTCATTGCAATTTTACGAGTACGTAAACCATAAATGATGTACATGGCACATGGTATTTAGATGAAAAATGTTTAAAATCAAAGCATTATTATGAGCGCGGTATTTTTTCACCATGTTTTCATCTTTTTTTTTCTATTCAAGTATTTAGGTACCAATAATTGAGACGTATTACGTTCATTCCAAGAAGTCCTTATTCGATCCTTTAAGTTGATCTAAGAAAAAATGTGAGCTAGCAGCTATCACGAAAAACGAAAAAGGTTCCTTTTGATCACTTTAAATCCCTTAACTTTTATTTACTAATATTTTTTTTATTAAGACCATGAGTCAAACGAATGGTTCACTTTTTACTAAATAGTAGTGGTGAATCACCTCTTGAATAAAGTTGAATGACTTCGGTCTCGTACCTATTTGTGTAGGACACAACGTAAATTGAGTTTACTTTGACATTCCAACATCATTTATGTGCAATAATAATATGATTTGATTATGATTAAGTACATACGCACAACGCAATGTGGACGGACCGTTAACAACTTCGAGCCTATTGTAAACTGACGTTATAGTAACGAAAAGAACTTGGATTGGAGAGTTGTATTGTACACCTATGCAGAGAAATGGTAAAGCTGCAATGTAAAAGTAGTTTGAGTGTCGTTTTTCTGCTTCGCTTGTGGCATTTCCTTCTCTTGTACACGGTTCGAGTAATCCAATTTGCGTTATGAACTCTCAAAAAACCGAACTCAGATAAGAAGATAGAAAAGAAAGGGAGAGGGAAACCCTTGTGAGCTATTTTAACTCACTGTCAGCAGATGATTGCACCACGTTAACTTTTCTCATGAAATGTGTACCCTCTCGTCCCAGAGAAAGACACACAAGTCAAAAAAATGACGTAGTTCCAAGTCTACGACTAGGATCACGAAAAGGAGAAAATTAAGGTGAAAGAAACATTTTGAAGAGTGAATGTCACTGTCTACCGTCCAACATGTCTGACGAGAGGAGACGTTACGTAATCCTCAATGGGTGCACACATACATACATACATAGCCGCGTATAAAGAATAAAATGGAAGATAGCCGCAATTACAATCGGTTTCTTCAATTTCCTTTTTTATACTGAATTTAAGTAGAATTAAAATGTACATACTTTTCTGTCCCTTCTTTCCCGTCAAATAACGATCCAATTCATTTCGTTATATGATAGTATGCCCGATTAACAATTAGTATCATTCGGTCCATGTAGGAAGGGATTTGAAACGATAAGTGAATGCTACGATCACTTTCGTTTTATTGAAAGGTGTACTCTTCGACTGGACATGGGTAAACTGTCAAAAGTAAGCACTCCAATTATCGATTATCATTCATTGACTCCCACTGTCTGATTATCCAGTGACTCATCACACGAGACAACCAAAAAGCTTGTCATTCGATTCGTCCTAATTTATTCATTCCATTTCTTCTTGTTGTTGGAAGAAATCAAAGAAAGCATGAATGCGATAATGTTGTTTATGAAAATTTTATCTCTATCACTATTGCCCCTCCGCGCGTTACTGTCAAAGAATAATTTGCTTCATTTATGTATCAATTACCTCAATTATAGCTCGCCGACCCACTTATGAGAAACGCTAGAAAGCTGTAATAATAGCGGTCGTGGAGCAATAACAAGTTGTGTCATTCTTTTTGGCACACTCTCCCCTTTCCTATTATGATAAAGCAATTAGAGGATTTTTATTATTCATGTGTATAGGGATAGGGAAACTCACGAAGGCAACTAACCAAAACGCTGGGAACAAACATAATTTTCATCTGTTCATCAAACAATCAGTCCTCTATCAATAAAATTTAATAGTGCCACAAGTATTTGAACACATTTGTAGGGAATTGTATACACAAAATGTTAAAAAAAAACGACGGAGAATATGAAAGAAGAGGGGAAATAATTGTGCTTATCTAACATTAACTTTAAAAAAAATAAAGATTCGGCTCGTTTATGCAATACCGACTTGACATTGAATTCTTTTTGTCCAGTTCCCCTATTCGGGTTTTAAAAAATACAGACCCCAGACGGGTTTATTGGGGAAGGAGAAATTTATTGGCTTGTCACATTCTGTCTTTTTCTTTCTTTACACCGGCGGCTTTGAGTAATGGCTCCATCTGTCGCATGTTAATGCTTCTGCAGGAGTAGATAGATATTGAGGAAGAAGGAAAAGTGAAAGGTCAGCTAGTTTCAGTTTCCTGGAGAGTAAAAGAGGATATTGATTATTTTAAATTTTGAATGAAGAAATAAATGACTAATGATATTGCCATCCAAACTTCTGCTGGACAGAGTGAGTGTGTTGGAAAAGTCACCGAAGAAATAATCAATTATAGTAGGAGAACAGGAAGAAAGCATGTTCTCTAAAAAATTTTTCCCTTTCTGTGAATCATGAATTCTACATTCTGACTGAACTGATTAGGATTGTGAGGAAGAACAAGCATTATAGAAATGTGCTGCTGCAGGGTTCTTACACTCAAAATATGCTATAGAGACATTTGGAGGAAAGATAAAAAAAAGGTAAAACGTGCGATAGTAAACACATTTGCCAAGTTTAATCAGCATTTGCCAAAGGTTGCAAGATAGTGTTCACCCATTTTCAGAGGATATAATGAAGGAACTTAGTATATAAAGCAGTACTTACTACACTTTAAGCATGGTGAAAGTGGCACATACCAATACACACACATGTATAGATTCAAGTTCAGGCAAAGTTTTATGGCGGATATGAGAAAACCATATTTTGCTCAGCTTTCCAGTTAACATGTTTTCCGTTCATTTCGTCTCAATATCCTTTACCTTTGCTTTTCTCTTTTGATAAGTTTTCCAGACGTACACTGTACACGCAAAAGTCGAATGTACTTATGTAGGAGTTTACTAATAAGTAATGCAAAATGGTTTACATCAGAGAAAAGAATAATCACGGACCGTGTCCTACATACGAACTTGTTTAGATTTTATGTAACGCCTTATTATATGCCAGCCAGTCCTGACAATGAGTAGGTATATTGGCTGAGGGATAGACAAAGTCAGAGAATTTTTAGTACCACAAAAGAATATGACATGTTATGTTTGCCAGAGAATTTGCAAAAAAAAAAATCCCATGCATTATTACTCGCTTGACATTTCCATGGTTAAGTGAATGGCCAGTAGCGTAACTACTGGGTTTTGGATTAACCGCACTGCACAGCAGGAAGAATATTCGGACACGAGTATACTGCATGAAAATTATGTGTGTTCCTGTTTCCAGGAATGGATGAATACTTTCACGTATCATAAGAAGAACCAAGTACTAACTGTGAATAGGTTTATTCCCATGTGAACACTGTCTAGCACGGCGGGAAAGATCTGAAAAAGGGATAGAAGCTTAGGGAAAAATACCTTCACAAGTTCATACCTACCTCCCGAAATTTGCGCGGAAGCACACTAAAATGTTATCAACGTTGCGGTGATCTTTGTGGTTCGTACTAGGGTCAATTTTATACATGGATGACTCAGGTACGCCACAACTGACTGCTTTTAACTTTTTTTTTCTTTGATATTTTCTGAATTCTCTCGCACTTTCTCTCTCTTCCCCCTTCTCTTTCTCAGAGGGAACGTTTACTTTAAGTTTTTAGCTTACAAAACAAAACACGCTAAGCCTTACTTCCAAAAGGTTATAGCCCGTCCTATCCTTGGCTACACACATCTTTTTTTTACATTTTAGAAGCCTGCGAAATACGCGTAAAATTTTGCCTTAGCTATAGCTTTGCTTGTGTTTGACATTAGTAAAGCCATGCCATGCCATGCAATACCACTACCTACGCAAGGATGAAATTGCCTAAAGAGAAGATAAACGAAAAAAAAATCTATCGTCATGCCTTCTTATCTCTAGGACTTTCCGGAGTCTGTCTGCATGAATGTTTTGTTCTTTAAAAATCTGAAAATAAAAATGAATGAGGAAAGTGTCAGCGGAGGAGTAAGCAGCGGTTACGTAAGAAATCCTTTTGTTTATGCTAAAAAAGCTGAAAAGAAAAGGTGAGAAGTTAGTTCATAGCTCAATTGCTTAGCCATAGAAATCATCTGTGAATATTCATGCTACAGCAATAGCAATGTTCCCATATCACGACGACTTGTGCTCTGAGTCGCGACCGTCTGATACCAAAGAAAATTTGTGAGCCGCATTTTTTTCTTAACAGGGGTAACATTCATGCCTATTAGTGTAGTAAAAGCGGTCGTACTTCCACAAAAAAAATTTTTTATCCCACACAAAAGACGAAGACGGCAAGAGAAAAAGAGGGGAAAAAGAAGAATGAAATTGCACTACTCCGCTGGTTTGTTGATGTAAGATAAGATGAAGAGGGAGACTGGTATGAAAAAAAATCGTTTTTCCTCTTTTTCATCCAGCTCGTCCTCCCTTTCCTCTGCTTTCTTTAGCAAAGTTTAAAGGAAAATGTAGCAAAAAAACTGTTAAGAAAAAGCATCAAGTGAAAGCCATGAGTTTACTATTCAAAAGGAGTTCTATCGTTCTAGCTGAATGAATCTCTTGTTCCCGGCTTCTCTGCCTGTTTGAATACGGATACTATACATGTCATGGAGGAAAGAAAAAAAACGGGAAGCGTGTTACAATAAAAAGCATAAAAAAAGTGTAGTGTTTTGCTTGCCGGAGAGATTTGTCCTAACCGCATGAATAGCACTTGACAAGAGATTTCGTTTGAATATCAATACACTTATTGCCAGAGGGGATTGATGTGCTCTTGATTCGTTACCAGAAAAAAAATCCTATATTCTTTTGACAGTAATGTGTCTAACGCTTATTCATAAGTTTCCTATGCCTCCAAAAAAAATGAAATCTAGTTTGGGATATGGATATGATATTATATGTATCTAACATGTTGTTATGCAATGTAACTTATTATTAAAGGAGTGATAGATTTATGCGCACAATTTTTTGATATTCCACGTTTTTACGATTTCTCTATTTCTTTCTGGTCAGTCCACTTCCACTCTTTTCTTTCATTTCTCTTTCAAATTTTGGATCCACGGTTTTCTCATATTCCAAACCCATCAAAAAAAATTCAATGCGTCTGTAAATCAGAACTTTTGACATGAGGGTTTTCTTTTCCTTCTGATTGATATGCCAACATGTCTGATTTCCCTATCTCTGAACCAATAACTTTGATACAAAAAAAAGTCGTTGTGTTGTGTGTTTCTCCTTGTGTTCACAGTAGGAAAGCCAGGCCAGGTCACTGATGTTTTATTCTTTTCTCAATATTTTTTTTTCTTGTGAAATATAGTTTGGGATGTGAACATTGTCCTTTTTCCGTACCAAATTAATGCATAATACCTACACAAAACTGGTTGGATTACCATAAAAAAATCCGCGTGGTTGGTTGCCTACTCCGGAAGGAAATAAGTACTCTTCAGTAAGAAAGATTACAACATGCTCAGTCAAAACTGTTTTTGTTGAAGGAAAAAAAGAAGAGGGAAAGAAACGAAGTAACATTGAATTGTCTAAACATACAGCAGCTGCGTGTCAATATGAACATTAACTGTAGGTGACACTTGGCAGCTGATAGAAAACTAAAAATTGCTTTTCCCGGCTTTTCTTTTCTGTTTCCTTTTTTTTCCTCCATTCCACAAAAAATAAATAAGATAAAGAGAAAAAAGGAGATCAAAATTTCTCGTATTATATCTATCTCATTTCATTACGAAATGCGAAAAAAACATGCATACGGATGTAAGGAGAAGAAAAAAAAGGAGAAGAGACGAAGAAGACATGCATCCTGTTCTTCGATTTTACTGTCACTGCTCAAGTTGTATTCGTAATAGTTGTATTGAAGTATTTGTGAAGGGAAAGGAAGCCACCCTTTTTCTCGTTCCTCTATTCCATGCCTGTTTTTCCAACTGAAGATATATTCTTTCCACTTTCTTCATACATTCACGATAAAAAGTCGAAAAAAAATCTGCAAAGAAGGCTGAGAGAGAGAAAGAGAGAAGAGTTTTGTATGTGTGTGTGTGTGTCTTGTGTGCTCCTCGGTGAGGAATATACTGTCAAGTCCGTACATCTTTCTTCCACTACCCCGTAGTTTTATTTTGCTGACGGGTCTGACTTGTAACTGAGCAAAGCTTAAGGCGAGAAGAAAAATGGAGTAAGCAACAGTATAGGAGTTGATGGCTTTATCACGATTACCTACATGCAGGATCCTTAGCCCACAATTTTTTTTTTTCTCAGCTTCTTCTGTTTTAACGAAATTGTTGCTGAAACATACGTTTCTTCCATACTTCTTTACCCTCTCCTGGGAAATCATTTATCTCTAAAGCACGATGTAATATCGGTATGAACGATATTGGAGAACGGGAGGGAGGGAGGGTGGCTTTAAGCTACGCACTATCTAGTGACACAAAAAAGAAATGTGTGCATTGAAACTACTTTATAATATATTACGAGACGATAGGATAGGATCACACAAAAGAGGAGGATAAGGAAAATGCAAAAGGAAACAAGGAAAACATGAACACACATTACTCTCTCCAAAGCTAGGAAAAAGATCATATTAAATAAGTGTTGTCTAAGCAACTTGTGTGCATTCCCTAAAGTCGGCTTTAAGTGCATCTTTCTGTCGTTTGTGCCGTAGATGCAGACTTTGTTGGATCACCATTAATACAAAGCTACAGGGTATGATGTGAGTTGCGAAATCGAATGAAAAGCAACATTCTTTTTCTTCACCGTTTTAAAAAGAATATACAGAGCTCAGCAAAACTCTAATTTTGATAGACATTTTGTACATAATTCTGAGAAATAGAAGCTATATCCTTATATACACCTTACTTATTCATCCACTTTTGCCAAGAAAAAAAGATTTATACTTCGATAGAGAAAGAGAAGTAGATCTTGAAAGAGTGAGAGAAAGAAAGTCATAGATTTCCATCCTCCAATAATTTTTTCTCAAAGTTGATAGGGATATTAAAGCAAATTGAGTTGAAAGGTTGGACCACGTGTAGGGACTAATCTGTCAAATAAAATTAAAGCTTATTGGCTGTTTCATGGGATAGAAAAAAATGTCAACCTAGTTGTGACCATCAACGTCAACCAACTGCAAACGTCAGCATGAAGTCAATATAATATAGAAGTAAGTAATAATATCCAGCCAATATGTAAGCTTCACTGCTCCACATATAAGTAAAGAGTGTAGCAATTTCCTTCTTCTTCTCCTGCTGTACAGAGGGACGCGAAACTGAAGCTGAGTGAATGATGCAAAGAAAAAAAGGCCTGAAAGAAGATAGTCTTCTTTTTTTTAAAAAAGGGATTTCAAATCAGGCTCAATGAATATTGTCAAGTTTTTTCCTCCTTTACTCAAATAAAACTCAAAGTGAATCCGATATTACAGGTTTGTTTAAAGGAAGGTTTTCTCTTCCCAAATACAAAAATGTATGTACACCTTCTTCACATTTACTTTTTTTGCGGAGTCATCAGATAAAATCAAATTATGACTGATCTTACATTGACTCTTTCTTCATTGGAAGAAAGGGTTACGTTACCAAGAGATAAAGAGGAGTATCCGCCTCCCGACCTCGATTTTTAAGACTTTACCATCTGATCAAGAGAAACGACTGAAACTGTAAATATGTTGTAAAAACATGGTTGTGTTTCATAACTTTGAAACTATAAGAAGGAAATTGTAGAGGCAAAAAGTCCTGTAGAAATCCAAGATATTTTCTAGTTTTTCTCTCGAGCTCAATCAAATTTCAATGATGGTGATAGTGTTCAAGTCCTGAGAAATTCAAAACTAAAATGTGATTCTTGCCATATTCTCAACTACTACATTTCTACTTATACTTTCATTTCAACGTCGAATTTTGAAATGAATTTTACTTTTAAAAAATTTAACTTTTTTTTGTTTAAATTAAAAGATAAGACTTTGCTATATAATCCATCTTTAAAGAAGAAAATAGGATTGTGGGAAAGCAAAAGGTTTCGAGTAAAACCAAAAATGGAGAGTGATGTCAGAATGCCACAATATTCGTATCCAATAAAACGTGGTCATAAAATAACGGAGGAGGTAACGGCAGCGCACAAAACGAATGTAAAGTGAGCAGTAAAACTGGGAGTAGAAAAGCGTATATCAATCAAACGTCACCTGTCAGTATCAATCGCCATCATGGTAAGATGTTACATATGTTCCCCCACATCGGCTTTATTTAAATCAAGCTATTCTGCTCATAAATTATTATCGTCCCTTCATTCTTGGTAAGACGTTACATTTCATTCATAATTTCATCAATAATTCGTAAAATACCTCATATTTAATAGGAGAATGAATTTCGTAGGGAATTTTTTTTTTGTTCTTTCGGTGAAATCTTGAAATAGCTTAATAGGTAACTAGGCTCACTTTTTGTTTGACTAAGTATGGTGGTGGGCGGAATATGTGATGTTATGCGGGTGTATAGGTGTAGCCACGCCAAGCCAAGCCAGTACTTTTTTTCCGGCGTATGTGTTTGAAAAGCAGTGTAAACAATTTATGTTTGGCCACACTACATCCATAAACACGGCATGTGTGTAAAACTTTTTAACGTTTATGTTTTAAAGGGAAAACAACTTTTTGATAAATACAACTGTTTATATTACATTATGTTAAAGCTTCTTCCATACACGCTTATTCACAATTGCTTACACGGTCTGCAGACAATAGCATTGCATTGCTTTGCAAATGGAAAGGAAGGAAAAAAGTCAGGATTACACATACCTAGCGGGAAAAAAGGCTTTGCTAAACACCAAAAGTTTTCTTTTTTTCTCCCTGAACTTCCTCGACATCCCTTTCATATAAGCTTATACAATAAGTTAAATAGGAAGAAGGGAAATTGTAAAGTCATGCATGAGAAGTTACATACTCGCATCCAATGAAAAAAGGTGGAGCTTTCACTTGTCCTCATAAGTCATGCTTTTGAATATTGCATGGGACTCGAAGTAGGAGGAAAGTTATCGTTTTTTCGACCTGTGTCATGCTATCCATGACTTTTCGGAAACAATGCAAAGTTGTCTTTTTTTGTAGCATCTGCTACAACACTTTCATATCCATTTGGAATGTGGATCTTTTTACATATTTCTTATGACAAAGGTTGTAATATAAAAGAAAGCGAAAGTATTTCGATGATTTTCTTCTTTTTTTTTTGTTTAATTAGTAAGTGGCAGGTAAAATCATGGATATTTCAGAATAACACTGAAACATTATCGTAATTGATGGTCCTCTTAACATCCATGCATTATTTGAGACCCAGTCTCAAGCACCGACCAGGTTTAAAAGCAATTTTATTGTTATGTGTACTTTAAACGTTGACCAACAAAATGTAACACAGTTTTATGGAAATATCCTATTCCTGTATGCGATTCATTGTGTTTAGAATGCAAAGTGATTTTTTTTCAATTTTGGCCAATTTCAGAAGAGTGTTCATGTACAGTTTAGCGTTCCATATCAGATACGCAATAACGCAATACACCTATAATCGCGTTACAAACAAGAAATTTAATTAAGATTCATGTAGACTTTGTCTTGGTACATTAAGTTATTTGGTTTTTGTTTTTGCACGTAACATGAGAGCGCTCAAACAGACATTAAGTATTGTACAATATATATGAATGTGATCTTGACCTTTGGATAAGGTAAAAGGCACAACGTTAATTATTGATATTATTCTGATGTCATAATCTCAAAAACGACGTAAAGTTACATATTTTGCTTCGCATTCTACGCAGTGGTTATGATGAAACTCAAACAACCTCATAAATTTACAATCCACATAAAGTGATCCAACATTTGGTTTCCAGAACGTACTTAGTACGTAGTAGTGTTAAAGGTAGTAGGTATGTAGCATTTCTAAAAGTAGATTACGGTTTACGCTACTTTTGATATAACTTTCTTGTCTGCAATCTTGACTTGAAATGTTTGCTTCTCTCTTTTGTTCATTTCGTCATCAGCTTACTTTCTATTTCTCTTTGTTGCGTTTTGTAAACGAGTCCTCTCTTATATTTACCTTCTGCACAAAAGAGACTATGCTTGAAAAAGGAAAGAACTAGGCCACGTGAGTGAAATACATGAATTTTGGAATAAATCGATTTATTGTTAACATTTAGCCTTCCTACGTTTTTCTTACTTCGAAGCACATTTCTTCTTTCCTGCCTACTTAAGACAATAACGACGGCTATGTGAGCACATGAGTAGAGTTAGACGGTTTAAAGATCATTTCAACCCTTTTTTATAAATCTTATCTTATCGGCAGCTAAATGAAGAAAAGCCACCAATCGGAATTTTTTCCTCGGCACTTAGGTCGAGCAACAATCGCTTAATTGTGGCCAATTTGCAGGAGTATACATCAAAAAGCAGATTATGAATGGGACCGATGACCCAATCTGACAAATATATTGGATGGGTAGAATAATTTATCTGATATTTGTGAGTCCGGGATATTTCTTTAAATAAATATTAATGCGCATTCTGCTTAACTCGGAGCATAGGTAATAGGTAGAAACCCATTTCCTTCTTTTTGCTGACTCTCATTCTACTAGAGTCCCGTAAGACTGCCACAAATAATGCTGGATTATTGATGACCTTGAACCACTGATATTTGAGCCGTTTAAAGTACTCAGCGTTTATGATAATTTATTATATAGCTGAACTATTTCAGCTAATATTGATTTTGCCGGGTCCGTCTGACTGTCCGTGCACATGGTATGATTACCTTCAAAAGAAGTACAATAACTCAGCTTGTGGTATACTTCTTAAAAATAGAGCAAGGCTGTTAAATGCTTTAAAAAATTGTTAAATCCTTTTCTTCCAGTGAAAGCAGTCACTTCAAAGAGAGCACACCGCTTCTGAAAGGTCTTTACAAACTATTTATGCAATTGTGGCCTTTATATGAAGCGGTTGTATACGTAAATGTGCAAAAGAGAATTTTCAATGAGGGACTATTGAACGTGACTTAAACTGCATTCATTTCAGTAATATTACGCTAATTCTGTCCACTTTCAATTTTTTTTACAAAAACATCGTTATCAGCTTCGTATCTACTTTTCGCCGTTTAATATAAGGGAATCAAAAACATCAGCGTAATAAAATTCTGACTAACTTGAACTAGTACAGATCAAACATTTATATTCGTTTAGGCAGTCATGATAGGGCGGAAAGCACAATGCAATGCAGTTCAAATTTAAATTACAACCATAAATATTACATTAGTGTGTATTACACAATGATTTCACGTAACAACAGTAACGCGATGAGGCCCAAAAACGTAAATCATGTCGGCAGGTGTGGAAGAAAATGGAGAACATTTCATTCCCTAAATTCAGCAACGTCGACTTGCAGCATTTAGTAAAATAGCATTGTCAACAGCTTCTTCGTATTTGTTGCCTTACATTACCACATATAACATTTGAATTTAGGCGCACGATAGAAAGTAGAGAAGAGGACGGTCAAAAGTTTTTGATCGTGAGTGACTTCGTAGGTAAAGCATGCTGATTTTGCGTGCGTCCAGGACATAATGAGGAATGATGGGGTTTCCGTATACTTTACGTAATAACGTTACACGTTCCCCCGCATTCTGTAATCGTGATCGGGAAATGAACATCAAAAATTGAATGCCCTCCCTGCCCTTGTTATTTATTTCCTCCAAATCTATACATAATTTTGCGTTAAAAACAAAAAAAAAGTAGTTACGTTACCTTACATACTCACAAAATATGGGGATGCAGCAAAAGCAAATAATATGCATGAAGGTCTGGGAAGAAAAAAAAATATACTACGCTGGAAAGGCAATATTAACGCAAGTACATTTCCCCTCCTTTTTCATCATCATGATCATGATCACCATCTTTTCAATCATGAATCATGATCGCATCGTTTGTATGTATTTGTAAACTTCAGCAATAATTTGCGGTCTCGTTCCTTCATAGAAATGGCAAAGTGCTACGTACGTACGTATACTAACATAATGGTGGAAAGCAAGTGCAGTCAATCAAATAAAAACCCTCACTATTATTTTCATGCGCATACTTACAAGAAAAAACTATTTTCAACGAAAAAAATTATACGAGTTTACAAGGTACATGGGAAACCTCATAACCAGCAAATTTGACAGAAGTTTCCTCCGTTTCTTTTATGTTACTTGACCACGAACAAAACTTATTATGGTGTATCGTCAGTAAATCTGCTGCTGCACAGTTTTTTTCTCCAAAGTTATTTTCGTGCACATTCATGAGTATGCGACGAAACTGCCTTCTTCATAATCGTCGTGGTAAGTAAATGTAGAAGGGCAAATCAGCAATCGAAATCCAATGTGAAATAGAAATGCCGTCCACCTCAATGACAAACACATGCGGTAGAAAAACAACAAGAAATTATGCATTTGTGATGATGAACTTTATTTTGTCAAGACTGGCGCTACGAACCTAAAATATCTTACTAGAATTTTATCATCCAAAACACGTTGGCAAGGTAAAAAAATTGATCAATAGATTGAGAAAACATTAAGTTTCGTACCTATTCTACGCGCCTCTAAATTCATTTCATCTCATTTTTATAATACGAACAAAAACGGAGAGAGTACAATACCCGTTACTTATGCTTAGTGCTAATTTAAGCTTGTGCAGAAAAAAATACAACGTACATGAATTCAATGCATTAACATCGATTGTTTTTAGTTCATTATCGTTGTGAGTGCGAAGGATTTACTTGATTCCTACTAAAAAATGAGAGCTCAATAATAATGTTTGTAACGATTTCCTGGTGGCAGCCCTGGTAATTTAGAGAAGTCTAAAAACGAAATAAAATTCCCTTTATGTATTCCACATGAATGCATCTATTGGGAAATGTAAACAGTTTAACATGCAGTTATACTACAGTTTCAAGTAAATAAGCTGAAGGATCGTGTTTTATAAGTGAGACGTGTTTAACACACACAAAAAAATAGTCATGCAACATTTCTTAGACTTTTTTTTGGCGGGGTAGTAAGGAGTAGTACTAGCATTAGTAGTGATGTTGGTGGTGGTGGGAAAATAAGGTTACGTGAAAGTAAACCAAACCAACAACAACTCACACACACACTCACATGAATCCTATGCATGGCCTCCTGTGCCTGAAACGGGGCTACTTTCTTGTGAAACCACTTCGTAAGTAAGCTGAGTTAAAAAAAAGTCGGGCGTCAATAAATGAACGACACCGTGGAAGTAAGACCGGTGATTTCTCCTTCCAACCTTCCTTTCCCTTTCATTCCTTTTTACCTATTTATGGTTGTGCCTTTCTGTTTTTCTTTACAATAGCACATGCCTGCCATTTGTACTAATGGATCCACTTCTCCTACTTCTCTCCCGTCCACTTTCCAATTTCATGAAACTTCTTTGATCTCCTCTGTATTAGGTATGCTAGCTTTACTAAACCATCATCATCATCATCATGAACAACATCGCGATTCACGATCGCTGCGTTGTTGCTGTTGCCGTTACCATGAAGAAGAAACCAGTCACTCGGGCTTGTCTACCTGCTTTTCTCTTTCACTTTTGTCCGTCCATTCCTCCTGCTCCACTCCATTTACCTGTGCGTCTGACTGACGAGAGTAAGAAGGAATATGCCATGAATATATTTGACACGGAGATGAATGAAACGACTGGGGATTTCCTTATGAAACACTGCACACTCACATCACATCAGCCATCAGCACACTTGAGGAATATGATAGGAGAGGATCTATTCCAACATAAAAGAACCCATGATTTAAGGTCGCTTCATATGGCTCAACTTATTTTTCTAATAGAATGCACCACATGATGTCTCAATCAATGATGTGGTTTCGTTTCCTCTCCAACATAACATACCTAGTCAATCTTACAAACTTTTCATACTTCCCCCAAATGATATACTTTTTTTTCTTGCCTACGCGAAATCAAATCACTTTTTATTCTTAATCTGAAACAATTTTTTTTCTATGAAAAGCAATTTCGATGAACTTCACATGTTATGATTCATTCATTCACCTTATCCATCAATTGAGAATATACATAAGTTTAAAAAAAGAAATCTACTTCCTACAAATTCCTTAGCAACCTCACGTAAAGAATTGATTTTCTCGAATCCATAAAACTGCAGTAGGAAGACAACAAATGTAGGCGAAAATCAGAACAGGTTAGAGGAGTGAAGGTGTGGTTTGTTCGTGCCGACAGGACCGTGCATGAATTCACGCGGAGTAAATAAGTATTTCTAACAATAGAATATTATTCTCCTTTTTTTGAGCTTGTGTATTTGGCTTAAGCTGAAGAAAAAAAAATGAAATTGTGAGTTTCACCGTGGTTTTTGTTGCGGTCTGTCTTGTTGTAAGTAATCCGATTGCTTGTTCTTGTTCTTCTTTTCTTTCGGTTTTTTTTTCATTTTCATTGCATGTTGCATGCGTTATTTATAAGTTGTTGTGGTCAAATAAGTAGCACTACTACTGTACTGGGAGAAAGGAAATGCGTACAATAAGAAAAAAGAATGCCTGGTGCGGTTTGGCCATGTTCCCTAAAATTTTCATGAATTATGAAAGAGATGGAAAGTCGATGGGCGATCTCTAGCCTTTCCTTATTTTTTTTTTCTTTTCAGTCTTTCTTCTCAGAATTAATGATTTTTCATGTCTACCCAGACCCGTAACGATTACTTTGTCTGAAGCTTCTGCATGGATGCATTCTCATTTATTACTGTGTAAGGCTAAGAATGGAGGAAATAAAGCTGACCAAAGTTATTAAGTGTCTTAAATGTGCTTAATGTGCTCGCTTTGTCTGATTAATGTTCATCTGTTCATTTCTTGAAGTTTGAATGAGTTCTCAAAATAAAACCCCCCATCAAACCATTTGTTTAATCCATGTATAAAAATACAAAAAAAAAGTAATTTTACATTCAAAGGGGAAAGTCACCTCAGTACTAGATGAGTGACACTTTTGTAATATCAATCTAATCTTTTGAAATCTCATTGAAAATATAATTTGATTTTTTTTCTTTCATAATGGTTCTGCTTCTGTTTGGATTCCAACATGGATTTGTGGAGAAATGAATTATAGCTTCCGAAAGTGTTACCCCTTTCAACTTATCGGCACTTCTATTAAGCATTCCTCTTTTATGTATGTACCTATGTATGCTTATGTAAATCGTCATGTGTTGAACAAACGATTCATTTCAAAAGTACTTGATTCAACTCTTGAATAAGTAAATACTTTATTTTGTTATTCAAATTGAACAAGCTAGCTCTTCGATCATTTTTTTCTCTCTTTTCGATTTAACTCATACCGCTTAATTATTCATTTTCTTGGTCACTACTTACGGTCATGCAACATTTCCTTTAATAAACTCCTCATTGAATAAAACATTTCAGCAGGCCTCACAATCGGTCATCATGCATTAAAGTCAAAATTAGTAATTCAAAGCTTTGCTGGACACAAAAAGACGTACTCTTAAGAACTCTGGTTAGCCTTTAAAAAGGGAATAATATTATTCATTAGAAGGATTCCAAATGTAGACATACACACACACACGCATTAGTCAAAATGGCACGGGACATGATGAAAAAATGATTGTTTCAAGGTGTCTGGTCAAAATGAAAGGCAAACAGTAAGAGTGGACTATCATGAATGGTTGAACGGAAAGAGAGAAAAGAAGGAGTTTGGGTTGGAATGAAAGAAAACAAGGGAAGGTGAATGTTGTAACTGTAACATATGGCACCAGGTACTGGTTTCCTTTGAGCACAAAACTTTGTCACCTCCATTCCCTCTGACAGGTTTACATTACACTTGGTGACAACATGATTAGATGTTGGCCTTCACTGTTCCCAATCAATACACTTTTAATGGAATACCAATAGTTGAACCTCTTGCTTTACTCGTAGCTTTAACTTGTGCATACTTACATATCTACGTCTTTTAACGTCATTGGTTTTCCCCATATGAAAAACGCAGCCTTCTTGAGAAAAGACAATGAAAACATTTATGCTATTGACATTTTCAGAATCATCCAAGTAAAATGATAGAGACCTTTGCTTTGAAAATTTAAGTGGGACAAGCAAAAAAAAAATCATAACATTTTTGTTCATAAGAGACAACCTCGATAACATAGTTATGCTTTCTTATTGTGTCATAAGAAAATGTCTCAATATCAACAACATCCCACTTAATTTTTGCAAAACGTCATAAAGAAACTTCTCGATCAATTGCGACAGAATTGTCATTAGTTTTGTCATTTGGAAAATTGCAGAGAAATTTTTATACTTCCGTTACTACAAAAGCGCATGATAATAACTCGTTAAGTGGTTGCAGTTTCATTGTTCTGAAGTTCTGAAGTCCAACCTTAGTTTTTGTGCCTCTACTATATTTTCCGCGCAATTGTGGTCGATATGGATACGATACATGTAAGCAACATTGCCCAAAATGAAAAGGACTTTAGTGCTCTGTTTATTTCTATTGCGGCTAGCTCACCTGGCTCGAAGGCAGACACGAAACAGATCAAGGGGAACGCGCAATTCTTGAAAAATGATTATGCAACTACGTACGTTTCTCTCTTGTTCTGCCTCTTCATAAACAAAGGATTCAGTATCAGTGTAATAATAAAATTCATATTATTTCGTAACATCACTGTGTCATTTTTATTGCAAAACTTTGTGCATGGTTTGCAATTTCACAAAGTTGGGCTTCTCCCTTAATTTTTTCCATTTCTTCTTCTCCTAATTTCAAAAAGGGGAAAGCAAAACTCACGTATTTTATAAGCTTTATGGCAAACTTTTGCTAAAAGTTTTCTTTTTTCATTTTCATATCATGAATCATGATGCATCCACAAATATTGTGGTAGGAGAACAATACTACAACTGCATATAATATCTTCTAAAAACATTGCTTAACTCTCATTCCTTTATTTTTTGTGAAAGCATTTTGAAAATCGCATGACATTGGCGAAAAATTTGAAGGCGTAAGTACGCATAGTACAAATAAAATACATACATCCAGATCCAGGAAATGTCTAATTAACATGGAAAGTTACATGGAAAACATCCATATTCTTAGACATATTAATCAGTAAAGTTTTTTTTTACTTCTCCATTGCTTTTCTAATGAGACTCAAACATTGTAATGGTGTGGAGAAACCAACGATTTCTTTGAGCGTGATAGTCATTTCGTGCTGAACAAAGTATTTTTTTAGAAAGACAGTTGCTACAAAAAAACTTCTGGGACATCAAGTCTTTTTACGGTCCTCGTTTTTTTTCGTCAGTTCATGTCAATGATAAGGAAGTTTGAATTGAAGTCGTAAAAAAATTGATGTTTCCGTGTTCTACGGAATGAAGCAAATTTTTTTAATAAGAAATATAAATAACGACATCTTCGAACGGAGACACTGGTTTAAGTAATCTTTTTTATTTATAAAAATAAGAAAAACAACAAATGTCAAATGACCTTCATTAGGTTAGATCTACACATGAAAAACCAAAAATGAAAAAATGCCTTGTCTTTTGTATTAAAACACCTTGACATTTACGAATGATTTCATAATCAATGCTATAATTTGTACCTTACACATAATTGCAAAATAAATTATTGACTTCTTCCTAACTTTAATGATCTTTTCAGTACTCATCATGTACATGACATGACATGAGGCTCAATTCTGGTCCTTTATTCAGTGGCATTTCTTTGTGATGAACGGAACATTGTGAAAAGATTACAAATCAAAACCACAGTTGTGTGTGTGGTATAAACATAATGGAATCATACCCGCAAGGTATAGATATATTAAGAAAGTTTATTAAGTGTAATCACGGCGCGTGCAAAAAAGTGCGCGAAACCGTCATTGGTTCTTATTCTATGCTATGAATACATATACTCATACGTGGTGATGGAAGTTGGTGTGTGTGTTGTGTGAGTGGTGCGGTGAAATACCGCGTAAAAAAGCATGGCATATCGCATGTATCAAACTTTCTACTCCAAAAAAAAAAAGAATGCATGAAGGTGTTTCATTCAACCGTACAATGTAATATGTGCATGGTTGGTTGAGTAGTTGATTGCTCTTTTGCTTGACTTGGCTAGTTAACTGTGGAAGGGAGAGGAGAAAGAAGAAAGTCACTAAAGTAATTCTTTTCTTTTCTTCTTCTCTTTCCACGCGGTATTCATCTCACCATTCTCTTTTTTTATCCATTTCTTTTCATATCCTATTTCCAAAAACGAAAAGTATTCCATTGCTAGGGATATGGATAAAGGTAGGGAAAAAATATGTTCGGGGAATAAGACTAAACATTAATATTTTTTTGTTACACAAGCATTACCTGTGTCTTTCAACAACAACATCATATTACACAGTCATTGATTTTTCTTTTTTTTCTGTTTTATTCTTCATGGCTGCCCCCATTATCATAATGTAATGTGCTGTATCTGCTTTTCCCTTCACTCACTGCTTTTATCAAGCGTATCATCTTTTCTTCTTTTTTTTAAAAAAAGAAAGTTGCGTTTAAGAATGAAATGTCGAATTCTGTCACCGTACACCAACCAACCAACCAAACTTTTGTCTGTAAAATCCGACAATGAGACTATAGAATACAAAATACAACAAACTAAATATATTTATGTTGAAACCTTAGAGACAATATAAGTAAGATCCAGATGGCTTTCCGCACAAATATCGTTTATTACAAATGATCCTGTTTTTCATTTTCATGGAAATCATGTGGTTTTCCGAAGTTCGACTGAATGAAAGTGCAGGTGAAGATTCAATGGCTTTGCTTCTGGAACAAAGTATATAAAACGCACAAGCTGTACTCATCTTTCAATAATACATAATAACTGCCACAATATTTCGTTTTTGTAATAACTGTAGTGTGTAGCGTTAGTGTCATCCTTGGCATATTTCCTCGTGTGGATGAAATGCAGCAATCCCTTCCGGGACTATGTAGTATTCTTTCTCTATGGATAAGTTGAGTATAAGCATAAGCACATCAAAAAAAAAGTCATTGGGAAGAGATTGACAAAAAAAAATTTTAATTGCAAACTAGTAGAAAAGCGAAGCCAGTAAATTTCTAATGCATAAATACGTGATGCTTAAAAAGCCTGCTCCCACCACACCAGTAGTGTGCTCGCTCTTTTGACATCACTTTCTACAAAATTTTTGGCTCAGGTGTACTCAAATTGACATTTATTGACTAGATTCACCATCTCTACTAGACCCGTAGTCTTTATTGCCTCTTCTGTGCCTTATGGAATTGTCACTTTGTTGCAAAAGTCTAGCCATTTAAGTATTTCAATGCTCCAAAACCAACCACCATTGTTAGGTATGTATACTCATGTAAACTACTTGACTCCACTGTCACTCCAACTCTATTCAGATTCACAATCAGAGATATGAGCTATGCAATTCAAAATAGCGGTCGTGTGGGGAAAGAGATATTTTAGTCGTCCAAATATCCATGGAAATCCACTCCATTCAGATATACTTGACAGAAAAATTCTCATTTCACTCACCCTTTGAATTTACACAAACTCGACAAGAATTCTGTTGGACATGTTATGCCGCATAATTCTGTGTGGCAAATATGTGATTGCTTAATTGACAGCGGAAAATACAAACTCGCTTATTACGACAGATTTCAAAACAATGGTGTTTATTATTATGACGACGACGATGATGATTCAAACCAATGTACGCAAAAAGTTTTACCGTCTAATTAAATTCGTTAATTTTTGTTTTCACAGAGTCACTGCCTCATGTCATATGGTTACAAAACAAAGATGTAGGCGTACGATAATCCGTATAGTAAATGGAGTTTAAAAAAAATGTTATAACGTATTTTCAGAAATGGAAAAGTATCATGTTTGGTCATACCGCAAGTGTATCATGAATCATGATAGGAAAGAACTTCACTCGGCCTAACAACCTTGAAATTGTAGTATCGTTGGAGCTCATGAATATAAGTAGGTATGTTATAGTTAACCATTGTAAGCCGTAAACATTTTCCTGGAATTACGCAATGAAAGTAATAGAAGAACGTGTGATGGTAATAATAATAATATAGTAGTGTAAAGATACGAATGGAAAAAAGAAAAGGATTTTGAGGGAAACATTTCTTCCGCGGTGGTGATTACAATGAGCGTTTTATGATTTCTTATACCTGGTGGTTCCGTTGTGGCAGGCGGAGTAGAAGCAACATACTCAGGAAGAGCAGGATCTATCCCATTTTCTCTGGGAACAGGCCCAGGTGCTGGGATAGGGTACAAATTGTCACAACATTCTCTTTCTGGAAACTCACTCCCTAGCGTTGGACCAATGAACAAGTCACCAACTGTCACGACAAACATGGTCAAAACTACAACGGAATAGTAGACGGGAACATTGGAATGATAAAGATGAGAATGTCGACGATGACGGTGGTGATGATGATGATGATGCCTTTGTTGTTTAGCTTCATGGTGTGCTTCTTGAAGCTGATGAGGATGATGATGATGTTGTTGATGATGATGATGATGATTTTGATGTTGATATTGTTGTTGTTGCTCTTGTTGGAAATGATGATGATGATGAAGATGAAAAAGCTGACGACTTTTGACACCTGTTTGATGACCCGAAGAATGACCCATTCTCTTATGATGGGCACACCTTGTCATTCCAATTAAGAAGACTCTTCGTAATAATCATACGGACATTAATAGGCCAAACTATTCCAAATTTAGTGGAAGGCTAATAAGTATGTAAAAGTAGATTCCAGATTTTTTTTCACTAATCCTTACGCACTTCAAGTTCTTATACTGAAATCTTTCAGAGAACAGCAAAATGATACGTAAAGTTATTTCTGGGAGAGCACATATTTATATTTTCAATAAAACAATCCTTTTCCTCCTTTCACAAATGTATTTTCCATTCGCAAAATGGTAATGTCTCATTAAATTATCAGAGCAAATTGAATTGCTCATAGATAATACCTATACATATCATGTCCCGAAATTAAAATTATGTCATTATCTGCTCTGAAAATTCAAAGCACAAATTTTCGTATGATTTCCCAAAAAACTCCAACCGTAGCATTTTCTTGGACAACGTTTCACATGACGACTACGTTTTTTCGGGTAAGAAAATGTTTTCTGAAATGAAAGTCTTATTTCAAATTTCTTTGCGTTCATGAGTATACATACGCACTAAAATATTTTTTTTTTGCAAAACTGTTTGATCAACGTTATGCACAAGTTTCTACCGAAAACGGGTGATCATAAATCACAAAAAGTTACGTTTTTTTGTCGTGTGTAGGATCTCTTGAGAGCAGGACTCATAACAAGTCACAATAAACATTTTTATTCATTCGCTTTCAATGATATATCTGGAAGGAAAACACAATGTTCTATCGTTATTAATAAGTAGACACTTTTCTCTTGACAAATGCATTGCGTCTAACAATGGCATGCTTGTAATCGAGATGCAAGGAACGAGAAAGTGAACAAAGCAATCAGTAACATCGGCAAACATTAAACAAACAAACTATCCCAAAAATGTGTCCCAGTCAAGCTCCAACCAACCTCCCCTGACATTTTTTTTCCTTTCCAGGAAGATCGGCTTTTTTTACTGTTTTTTTTCTGGAGTAGATACCTAATCATGTTTGTATAATCGTAGGAAGAAATCGTCCCATTTCGAGCTCATTGGGACACTTAAAAGTTTCATCCTATTATCACCGCATCATTAGTCTGACCTACTGAAACGAGCGTAATCGAATCAATGGGGGTATTTAACTCTGTTTTTCAAATATCCTCTCAACCGACCACTCAATTTCGTCGGAAGCGTAATGAAAAGCCAACTAATACAAAAAAAAAAGATTGAAGAGGGGAAAAAGAAAGTTGGGCTTGGTTGAAGTTAACGAAATAAAAAGTAGATTCATCGTTACATCATTTATGATGAATTTGACGACAGTGACGACGTCATTAAAGTGAAAGCATGGCTTGCTGTCTCCTCTCACCTAATTCATTTAGAGGGAGAGGGTCTTTCCCGATTCTTTCGACTCAATAAGCTTTCTATCCCGCTAAATTGACAACTTTCTCAAGCCAGCATTAGCACCTAGCACAAGTAAAGCTGACAGTAAAAAATCGTTTCGGCAACTGCCAACCAACCTTGACTGTTTACTTGCTACTCTAAATTCCTCCTTTCTTACGCTACGCCTTTTTTTCACTTATTGGTACGTACATACCTACCTCTCTAGAACTTCTTTCGAGAAGAATGTCTTCTAAGCGTGTCTAACCAGACAAGATTTTTTTTTACAAGAAAACAAGGGTACAAACATTATGTTTTTTATTATCATATATCAAGCACGTTTGTTTGAAAAAGTGTGCAATATGTTCGCTGGTGAAAGGAAAGCAGAGGGACGAGACAAGGGTGAGCTAAAAAAAAATTCTTTTCCTTAGAAAAAAACGTAAGAATGGCCGCGAAAGTAAAGGGTAAAATTGTAGTGTCAAAGTGTATAAATACACATTATTGCCCTAGTAAAACCTCCCTAGTTTTTTTCATTTTCACGAGTTATGAGCATATGAGAAGAATGTTACTAAATTTGTCTTCCCTTTCCGTCTATGGATGTCCATGAATTTTTTTCCACATTATTACAGGAAATGATGAATAAAGCAACGGCGTTTCTTGCATTTAATAAATATATGTTCAACATTCAACGCATCACTTGACTTTTTTTCGTGTTTGCTGATGATAAAAAATCTCGGGTTATTGTTCGCAGCGATAAAAAAATAGAATCACAAACTTCTACGAAAAATGTTAATATGCACAGAGGATATGTGTGTGAAACACAATAAGCTTGCTTTTGCTGCTGTTGTAACTGTAATAGTAATAGAAACGTGTACATAATAATCTCAGCTAACACGATTCATAAATACGTTTACATTTTTTTTCTGCACGTCTCGCTCACTCACTTACTCAGTCCCCAATGAAGAAGAGAGAATTCTTGTGAAATCGATGGGAATACTTAGAATTTTTTGCATTTCTCACTGAGTTTCCCTCAACACTAAGGAGGATGCCGGGGAAGGAAGAAATCCCTTGTCAATTATCTCTTTTTATGGGTGTTATGTGACCTACACTTTCTGTCGGAGATTTTCTCACAACGTTAAGTACCTAAGCGGCATTTCTTTCAGGAACTGATTGCAAGTGAGTGATTATACAATTTACACTTGTTTTCATTCCATATAAATCGGGACGAAAAGGAGTCGTGCTGTTGCGCTACTTTGTTTGTATTGACACATGCAGGAGTTTCCTTAATGCTTTGCAAATTAAAAATCCTCACTACCAAAATCTTTGTCACTTTCTCGGCCCTTGCATCAAATGTATCAATTATGATATCGATATTGTTTTAAGTTTACCTTATTCGAATCCTCAATATTGAAGAAGAAAATTTTCTTGAATTTTTTCCCCGATTCCTGATGCTCGTTTAAGTAAAACGATTTATACTTACATTACACGTGACTTTTTTTGTTTGCTAACTTCTAAATGATTTTAGAATTCTTACCGAGAATAGGTAATAATATATTATCTTTAAAAAAATGCGTATATTTCAAATGGAAGACGAGACTTTTATCCAGTAAATCACGTTTTCTTATCAATTAACGTTCTTAATATTCCTGCATTGTACGGAGTAAGTATTTATTTTCTGGCCTTAAGTAATAGGAAAACAAGGCTTTTGGTAGTGTTATTATTGCTTTTTTATTTCGATCAATTATTCCTTCCTAAATCTTTTTTTCCTAAAGCGAGCGTTTTATTCACAACTTCACTCCTTCAAAATTCATAAAGGTAAACATAAACATATCCATAAAAACAATGTGTTTGGTTTACGATCAGAGGGAAAAACTCATGAAAAACGTATAAGGCTCCACTTCTCTGAGCATGTGACTTCCTCAAGCTCATGGAAATTAAGTTTGGTGCGTTTCTTCTTCAAATAAAAACCTCTCCATACAAAACGAGACTGTGAGCGGTGGTAGTATTATAGTACATGAATTGCTGGTAAAATTACACCATTTTTTCCCCTTGTCGAACAATAAATGTAAAATGAGTTGGAGAACAAAAGTCGCTTAAAATACCGTAATGTGGATTTTTTTCAGTTAAAAATCCAGCTTTATTCGTGCTTATGGAAGAGAAGACTCAGATTTGAAACTAATCAGTAAAGAAATGAAATCAGAGCAAGAGCAAGTAAAGGGTTGTTGAGACGACGACGTTGACGACAATTATGAAACGAGGAAAAAACTTGGAAGACTAATCATGTGCTTTTTCATCAAAGAGCACGTTTTTCCCTAGTAATTATAAAAATATACACTTTTTTACTTCAGGATTTTTTTTTTAGTTGAACAAACTTTGCTTGGAGACATGAGATCACTTAACGAATTCTCTCACAGTAGAAGTAGCAAAAAGTATTCTTGTAGTCGTAGCTTACTTTACGAAAAGCCTGGCTATACTCTGATGTTTCACAGTTTACTCATCGTCAGGTCACAACCACGGCCTCAAAGAGGGTATTTACTGTACAGATGATAACAACAGTTCTCATTGCACTCTGCAGCAACTTACGCTGTAAAATAAGTACGCTTTGGAATGTTTTTTTCCTCTTTGAAAAAAATTATGAAGATTTTTCAAAAGTTTTATAAAAACTGAAAATGAATAAATCTCAGAGATCAGAGACAATTGGAAGAAAAAAGATAGCAATATCAAAATGTGGATAGGACAAGTGGAAATCTTTTGTCAGGATCGTTACATGAGAATGACAATTCGTGGAATAAACCGAGTATCATCCTCTCTTTCAGCAAGACTAAGTTGTCTTGTTACGATTTTGTTTTGGGCATCTCTTGTTGTTGCACGACTTCAGCTCGGACACTTTTGTTGGCTTAACAGCGCAACGGTGGAAGTGGTAGAACGTTAGTAGCTTCGCTATGCTACTCAAGGAACCAGCCGAAACGAGCCAAGTCTCAGGGGATAAAATAAGTTTAAGTGTCGTCAAAGTTCTAGCATTCCGTTTGGATTTTCGGTGATGCGCCGCATTTTATTATTATTTTTTTCCTCCAGCTTATTTGTCTGAGTAGAAGGGAATGCCAGATCTGTAGTATAGTACGGCTGACTCTTTTTGTAAAAAAAATCAAGACTAGACACCTCTTTTTATTTCGAAAGAGAGTAACGGCAGAGAAATAGTGATGTTTAGCGTAAATGCTCCACAAATTATGCGATATTGACTGGAGAATCTACCTGGAACTTTTATTTCCGAAATAAAATATCCCGGTGGAGAAGAGGAAAACCGCAAAATATTGTATTAGATGATAACTACTGTTACTCCACCAACTAGCAGTGTAAAAGGCGGAAGAAAGTAGGTGAGCGGAAGGTAAGGAGAGATGTACTTAGTCGAGGTGTAGAGCGAACAACAGATAAAATTGAACAAAGGTAATCAAAGTAGTGATGGCATCAAGTGTGAAGTTTGCAGTTTTTTCAGCTTCTCTTTTCCAGTAATAGTGTAATAAGTACTTGAGGCTGCCTAAACTGGGTCACTTCATGCGCGTTGATTTGATTTTTTTTCACCTCGTTCTCTTCTAAAGTACATGGCCTAAGAGCATTATTATGATAGCACAGGATACAGATGAAATGGAAAACAGTTTTTCTTTTCTCTCTTTTTTTTTGTTACCAACTTTCCCTTCTTTGTGTATTCTCTTTAGCTCTGTTTTCTGCCAAATTTTTTCACCGTCATGACAATGGAAGAAAAGAAGAAAATCGCAACCGTGTCACAATTCCCATTTGGCTTAAGATAAGTCGACGAGGTCAAAGCCAGTAGTTTTTGCATCTGCTATACTCTGTATTTCACTTGGAAAAAAAGGGAAATAAGAGGAAAATGCGTTGTTGTTCTCTTGCCTTGCCCCTTCCTTTTAGTTTCATTTCACGAATATTCTACAAGTACATTTCATATATCAGAGATTTTCTTTCTCAGGACATTACAGTAGATGAGGTAAAGTTTTCCCCTCTTTTTCCTCCCCTGCTTATGTCCTGGTTACTACAATGGGATATTGAAGAGATGTGGAACGAGCTCGCTGATGATGCTGATGATGACGACGACGATGATAATGAGAGTCTGAAAACGGAGTTGAGAAAACTGAAGGTGTAGTGAGGGGAAGTGTTGAACCGCTTCTTCTTTATAACATGCATCACAATTTTTTGTCGTTTATTACGTAACATACTTATTCCTGTATTTCATTCCCTACCTAATTTGAAGTAAATTTCTTTCTCGCACAATTTTTCTTTTTGTTACACTGACCACTGATCAAATTACCAGAACTTGAACCAGTTTCTGATACTTATGATGAATGTTTTTTTTGTAGTGAGTAATATCAGTAAATATTTGCATTGTTCGCTTCGTTTGTATAAATAACGTGACTTTTATTAGGTGCAATTTCTCCTCTTGCTCATATGCGGAAAAAGGAAATTTTCCTTTTCAGACACAAGTCAGATGAAAACAAGGTTTTTGTCACCAACTCGACCGTACACAATTCATACAACGGATAAATATATACTTTTATATTGAAGCACAAAAAAAGTAGCTTTTGTAGTTGCCTTTTTTCCTAGAACATTTAGGACTTTTTATTGTGATGGTAACTCTTTTTATACAAGTCTTTTAGATAAAGTTTTACTTCCACTAACTTATTTCACTTTTTTTTGTATTCTACAGAAACAGTTTAACCCTCTCAACAATAAACCGTAATGTTTGTGTTTGTGCATGTAGTGAAGTTATAAAAGTAAAAACGAGGGTCAAATAAGACTCCTGTAAAAATCAGATTATTTGACTTTTTTTATACGAACAAAAAAATAAAGAATTGGCGTTGTGAAAAATTCACGTTCTTTTCTTGTCGTCACTGTCGTGTAGCATGTGAGGACATGGAGTGAGTAAAAAGCAACTTGAAAGCTTCCATGACTGACTCCTTTCTCTGATCTTCTTGAATTGGGGCGAAAAGCATGATGCGTTCATTTAAGATATTATAATGCTTCCACATTTTTTGGGGTGAGAAGAGTGAATGCACGAGGTTTTCACTCTCTTTTGTCTTCTGTTGACTGAAACTGTTAGCACAGAAGAGGTCGAATTGCACGATATATTAACCTCAAGCAAATATCCCGTCCTCTTGCCAATCACGATTGTCTCTCTTGTTTTCCAACTTTTTTCATCTCAATTCGCTCCGTACTTGCTGGCAGTCTTGAGCGTTGTGAAAGTTATTATGATATGATTATCCTTAACTGGTGAACTTGACAAGAGAAGAAGAAGTTGATCGAAACCGGTGGTATGGATTTGCTGAGTTATTTTATTTATTTTTTTTGTAAAGTAAAGATCAGATCAATTAAAACGCCTACTCGTTTACATCTACGAGATAATTGATTATATCCTGAGGCTGAGCCACGTTGTTTTTCAAGTTATTTTTAGTAAAACCTGAAGTTGTAGTAGAATGCCCCACTGGCGCAAAACATAAATATTCCCTTAAATGCAAGCCCCGTGCACTATAAATTTTTAAGAGAGTTCCGTCACATAAATTGAATTGGAAAACGTTCTACTCAATCGTGTGTCTAATGAAAATAATTGTCTTCAAATGCAAATTTTACTGTTTTTTCATATTCCCCTTCCGTCGATGAGACTTTATCCTTTTCGTGTTTCCTTTTTTGATAAAAGAATGGGGGAATGATACTAAAGTTGTACCAGGGAAACTCTCTCTCACACAAACTTGATGACGATTTCAAAGTATTTTGCTCGGATTTCCCCAAAAAATGAAGAGAGGAGAAAACGTAAAACTAAGAGCTTGTTGAAATAGTTACTATTTTTTGCGAACGACTTCCTGGTTTCATTTTCTTCTTCTGTTATATTTTTTTTCTTTGACTATTTATAAAAAATTCAGTTTTCATCAGTATGTGTTTGCGTTTTGATTTGTTGTTGAAAGAACAACAGCACATTTCGTGGTTTTCTTTTTGCAGAGGGAGAGAAAAAGAACAGAAACGTTTGCAACAGGAAGGAACGTTGTAGTTTTTGGAACGAACCCTGGCACAAGTTAGTCACAACTAACCTGAGGAAGGAACTGGAGTCGGGAGTAAAAGTGGAGGGAGTTTATACGATGAGGCTTGAGAGAAAACACTTGCATTAATAGCCGTATACTTTTATAGTAGCAGTAGAGAACTTCTTTCTCCCTTTCTGGTTATACCCGGAGCATTAGGAAGAAAGGTAGCGAAGCAAAGGTAGTTGTTGTGCACGGAGTACATAGTAAAAATTCACCAGCAGCAGTAGTGCTGTTAGTAGGTGTAGTAGTACGGGACTTATCACAAACAAAAAAACTAGGATTAGTACAATATGGAAGGTTAAATGCTTTTTTAGAATGAAATGTAAAGATGAAGTAAAGTTAGTTTTTTGGCCACGTTAGTAAGTAAAGTGAGTGAGTGAATGAGTGAAAGTGTGTGTATATTAGTGCACACACATGACGCTAATATTTTTTTTCTCGATTTTCCATTATTGCAAAAGCATAAACGTATGAATGTAAATTTTTTGTGAAATATATGTATTTGGAGGAGAAAAAAATGAAAGAAGACATAGTTCACTCCACTCATTCTATTTCTTCTTTTTTTTAACTTGTGACTTGTTAGCCGAGTTCCATGTTCTTTCCACTTATGTGTACACCTTATAGGTATTTTTTCTTTTCTTTTGTTATTAGTAAAAACCGTATCTACTATAGTGCAATGGTATGAGTTTGAAAAGGTTAAACCGAAGTAAATAGACGAGGAACATGACTCCGATATAATTTCCTCTTTTTTTTACCTTTTGCACAAAACTGTTTTTCTGAGGCGGAGGACGAAGCGCAAGCAAGAGGTTCGGCGGCCAGCACCACTGAGCTCTTTCTCTCTCTTTCTCTAGTCGTCCTCCTAGGGTAAAAACGGAAACTTGCCGTGTAAGGGAGAAATAAGAGTGTTAGTGAACAGGAGTTGAGGAGACGAGCAAGTGGCCTGTGTCGAGAAGAAGAAAAAAAATGGTATCCTCTGTAGGAGAAGATATGTCGACCAAGATACTGACTGACTCTTTTCTACAACCTAGTGGAACACAACGTCTGAAAAAAAAGAGAGGCCTCTTTTCTTCTCCGGATTTTCTGTTGGGGAAAACAACAATGTGAAAGGATCACGACGCACGCAACCAAAAAGGAGAAAATGAAACAAAGCAGAAGCAGCGAAACACAGAGCCAAAGAAAGACTTTGTGAGACAGATAAAAAAAAGAGAATAGATTCGAAGAGGCAGAGCGAAAAAGAAAGTGAGAGAGGGAATGTGGCGGTAGTGGATTCCTGAAATACGCAAGGGTTAAGGAAAGTTGTAACCCGAGGAAGACAAAGAGGATTAAGCAATCATCAGCAGTGACATTGCTGTACAGAAACGGCGATTTTCAAGTAATCTGTTTGCCACTGTTCCCAGCTTTGACAATGATATCTGTCTTTTTTATTTATTTTGTGAAGTTCTAAAATTACCAGAGAAACTTTCCCTCCCCTCCTTTTTTCCCTATTACACCCCATAATTCGAAGCAAGTGTTGAAACTGAAACTTAAACACATAAGTAAGTACATACGAGAAACGACAACGACTACCACCAACTACAATCCTTTTTGAATTTAAAATTATGGGATTTCACTTTCCCACATTTTCCTCTTCATATAAATCTGATCGAAATTAGCAGTTCACTATCCGAACCACCGACGTACATTTCTTTTGTAAACTTCGCAAAAAAAAATTCTACATTGCGAACACGGAACCCGAGAAAAAAAATGGTAGTTTGTTTGCATTTCTTCGTGGAGTATGTATTCATTTTCGAGTACTGCTACCTTGGCATCTTGGCCTACATTTCCGCCTTTGAAAAAAGGCAAAATTGCAGAGTCTGACATTATGGCCAGAGGCACTTTTCACAAATCCATTGTACTCTTTTGTGTGGAAGTTGTTCCAGTAGTGGATTGCCATGTCGCTACGATACGGTCGTGTGTTGTAACAACACATAATTGCCGACAGAATAGGTAAAAACCCACGAGATAGAAAAACGAGATGAAGCGGTTTTTTTTCATGGGACATGCCTACTATAAGTATCATAGTATACTTATATATGCTTAATATTAATACAATAAGTTTTTAAAAAAATTTGATAACTTATATAACGTTAACACAACGTAAGTCAAAAATAAGTAGGTAGGTCAAGCAGAGTACATATTCATTTTTCCAGCCTAAGTTTCACCCAAAATTCATTGGGGATGACATGTAGCCTGGCGGCTATAGTGAAACACATATTGTTCTTCCACAACGATAAATGATTTAGTAATGTTTGATGGTCTTCCATTTTTAAAATTGCTTCTTTGACCGTTGAAACAGGCGCATATCGGTCGTATTTGTCGCCTCTCTCTAAAATTCCCTTAGCTGCCTAAATCGGTCAAGCGTATGTTGTAAAGGCACCCAACAGGATAGCTTTTTATTATTAAAAAAATGTACCGAAGACCTTAAATCCTGCTTTATTACATCTTTTTTCGTGTGTATTTATTTATAATACATAATTTTATAATGAGGCCAAAGTTAACGAGATGTCCTTAGCTTGTCGTAATAATGTTTATAAAAACATTCTCGGCTGATTAGTATTAATGCTCATTATTTCTCCAAAGCAAGTATGATAGTTGGCATGTACAGGTCTTGCAAGTTCGCCAAATGCCAAAATGATGAGAATCTAATAGAGACGCTTTTAACATGAATGTCGCTGTTTTACTGTAAACTGGTCAATTAGTTGACGTTTGATGTCAAAATTGAAAGTATGTACTCAATATAATTTAGTTTCTTTACATGTGTAAAAGTATTTCACCAGGCGTTTTTATTTTTATACATACTTTGTTATGGTTACGAAATTCTACCTTTTAAGGTAGGATTCAAGCGAGCAGTGAGGAGAATAAAATGAAGTTGCGGTTCTGATGCGAAGAAGTTTGTTATGTGAGTCATGACTCAAGACAACGTAACGATTATTCCCAGCGTTTTATCTTGCCTTAAGTTGTCACCCAAAAATTAGTTTTGCTCGATCTTCACAAAAATTTTTTCCCCTTAAAACATAAAAGTTATTTAGGCCAAAACCTGTAACAATTCGTTCCATTTATTTTCATGTAGGCAACGGACAATCATCAGTTGGGGACGGCTCAAACACTGGATTGGCTTTTAAGTCGGTTCTGTTTAAATTGATGAGTGACAACAATCATTTGCAGATGTTTGCGATCAGGTTTGTAATGCGTAAAAATTGCATTTATAAAGACAATCTCAATCTAACATAATTTTATGGAAGAAAAATGTAGCCTCAATAAATTAAAGTGTAACGAATTTGTTTTTAAATGTTTAAATTTTTGACAACGAACTGGCAGGTTTCACCTTCATTTATTCTGGTAAAACAAAAGTAGAATATTGGACTAAAAGGAAACCCCGCACATTTTTTACTTCTTTGCGTGGATTCAAAGGATAAGAGTAAGTTAGCATAAATTAAGAGAATGACTGTGCAAAACGAGAAATTTGGCTCGTTTTACGACATGGCTAATATATATTGTGTGTGGCAGGCAGGCAGCACACATACACGTGAATGTGTGATCTTTATCTCATATACATTCACGATGCGTGTGCAGCTCACTCCTGCTCCTACAACCGCTCTTGACGATTAAGGAAGGAATCTGCAGACCTCGGTTTGTGCCAGCAGCATTTAACAGAGGATGAGGTATCGCGTGCTTATACAGGTAAAGAAAGTTGTAAAGAAGGAAATGCCAGAGGGTCCAATTCAGGAATGTTGCCCCTGGGCACTGTCTGCATCGGATATTTCCGTTCTTGTACTCATGAAGAAAGTTAAATGCTCCTTCATCCCTCTACGTTTTTCACTGCATTGAAATTATGTGGACTCCACGACTATCTCCCTCCGTCTTCATGTATGTGGTTTCAAAATTTAGCACAGAATGAACTTGAGTCCTTTTTTTCTTCTTCTTATTCTCTCCTCTTTTTTTTGTTCCTCTGTGCTACATGAGAAAATTGGAAGAGAAAGTTAACTTGTTTAAACTACGTTTTATTTCTGAACAAATTGCAAGTTTTGAAGGAAACACCCTGAAATACTAGAATGCGGGTATGAGATAGAATTTCCTCTTTATTACGTAGCTGAGCGTAGCTAAGCGAGTATTGAGATTACCGTGACCGTCTGTCCGTCTGTCCGTCT